>JARYGA010043048.1:0-43695 GCA_030545235.1 Helianthus tuberosus
ACAATTACCAACCCTAATCCCGCCTCAAATATATCCCGATTACTAGAACTCTCGGGAATTGAATGATTAAAGATTAACGATTAAATAAAATGTAACTGTTTACAATCAACCAATCAAATCATAGGTGAAAAGCATCGAATGCTTAGATCACCGAGTTAATAAATGTCAAAAACACATAAAGTCACCTAACATACGAAAATCCTCCATCCGGAGGAAACCATAAAGGAATTAGCCGCTCATGCTTGTGAATTGATCTTCAATCTTGATGTTGGAAGGCATGATTGATGATGGAATGATGATTAGATGTTGTGGAATGGTGGGAAAAACTCAAGAGAAACCCTAAAATTCGTCCCTTCAGTCGTGCCTCAAAGTTGGAATACCTCCATATCGAAACCCCTATGTTTTAACATATTTTTATTCAATTTTCGTAACCCAGCACCGTAGCTTACACCAGAACAGGCTGAAGCCGTAACCTACTACTAACAGATTCTTCATAACACTGTTTTCTTCTTAACTTCTTCGTTTAAAGTCTGTTTTCCTCCCCGGTTGCGGCCACGCCTTCATAATTCAGCCCTCTATCATACCATATCCCAAGATCTTCAATTCCACTCCACTTATTTTCCTCGAAATACGTTTAATCTTCGTGTTTAACCTACAACACATCAACTTCTTGTAGTTATTCAATTCCAAACATTTAAACACATAAAAACTCATAAAATTAACCATTTAAACATGTTAAACACCATTCCAAACCCATTCCATCACATCCCCACACTTAGCCTTTGCTTGCCCTCAAGCAAATCCGTTCGAAACACTATAACAAACCGAACAAATACCCCAACCGCCCCGATCATGTCTTAGCTAAGGTCCAAAGTCATACCCTAATCATGATTTGCACTAGATGTGTTAATTCAACAAGTAAAAGTGATACATCTTAAAAAAAAACAAACTCGCCTAACTAAACCTAACATGCTTCTGGCTTTTATTCTCATGCAACACACCCCTCACAATTTTTCACTCCTCTCAGTTTAATATCTGAACTAGCATGTAATACACTAGTATAATCACTCAAAAACCGAAGATGAAACTCTGTACTCATAAGCTTGTATAACAATCACACCTCCACTATAACATATAACATAGCACATATCAAAAGGACTTTTCGGGTTTTGGGTTAAAGGTAAGGGTAAGGGAATATTTTTGGCTTTTTTTTATTTTTTATTTTTTTATTGACTAACACAAATGAATATACCAAACCATGACAACTTCTTCACAATACTACTAACACTTTGGGTGATTTTCGACCCATTTATTTAACACAAACATAACAATGATTTCTGCTTTTCTTTTTCTTTCTTTTCTCTTTTTTTTAACAAACATCTTACACACAACTGTCATCCATGGTTGGTAAACAAACGGCTAAAACAAGGTGTAACAAACGAAGGGTGAAAGGCTCAACATGGTTTACTAAGGTAGAATGGATAAACAATCAACATATGAACAAATGAAGGAATCCTAATGCCTTTATCATCTATGTGCATATGCTAAACCATAATCTCAGCATGTATCAAATCACACAAGTTCTAAAACAGAGCAACATACGGCCTACTCTCAACAAATGAATATATAAATATTTCAAATCCAACTAACAATTCTAGTAGGCTCAAGAGTCTCACAAAAGTGGGGAAACAGGGTTACCGATGTGTGTATGCATTTATTGTGCCAATAGCTTGTTACCCCTAGTTAGGCAAGTTTTACACATTTTCTATAAAACACTTGCTGAAAACGGTTCATTCTACATCTCAAAGACTAAACCATGACTAAGGACCTCTACCCAAACAAGTCGGAACAAACTGGCATGTACTGAACAGTCGCTTTCGTGCCCGATTAGATCACTTAAAAACAAACCATTTAAAAAAAAATCTTCACTTTTCCCCTCATCCCCACACTTGAGAGACATTGTCCCCAATGTATAGGTTTTTAGCTCAAAACATGTGGTTTATCAATTCATTCCATCTTATCACATTTGCAAGCGACTAATTCAAACCACCAACCAACCAAACACATAAAAGATGCACAATACCATTCCGACACATAACAATAGTTACACCACCAAGGTTACGAACAACTAAAACACACCAAAAAGAAAGCAAATAAAAATATTTCAAAACTCCACCTAACCACCTAAGCCCATGAATAAATACATCACAAAATAAAAAGTCACAAAAGAACACATGGACCTGATCGGGGATCAAAGAGTGCTCAGTAATGGGATGGCTTAGGGTCTCCAAAGACCCCCTTCATCATATCAAGATAACCTTCGGGAGGCGCATCCTGCTCCGGGTCAAACCATGCTGAATGATGTAATGGCGGCTCTCCAACTGATGCATCACCATTCAATCTTAGCCTCTTATCATCCAAATACCTGTCATTGATCTCCATTTGTCCATTATATGCATGAACTCAATGTCACAACTCATTTCTATCACGGTCCCTTTTTTGTTGCTCACCAATGCGGGTGAGCTTATCGTACAGTACTTGAGCAAAGTCAGGCCAACTACTCCAATCCTCATGCCTCTCCCGCTCAACAAACTCACTCACATCCTCAACATCATGTATCCCGGAACTAGTACCCACATTAGCCTCCATGGCTACTTCCTCGGCATCCTCACCATTTTTTCCTAGCATTCTTCAACTTGTGGTAACGATCTGTCTTCACATATTCCCAACCATATGGACCCAATTTCTTCAATATAAATGGAGCATGTCCTTTCGGTAACATGAAAAATTTAGACGTCCCAGTAATAGCGCCATACTTCTTTAACAAAGCAGTAATCAATCGACAGTGTGGAATTAACTGCTTCTCTCTATAATTCCTGGAGGTCCAAATGTTCATCATAACCAAATATCTATATGAAATCTTTGGTTTACCCTTCATCAAACAATGCAAAATCGGAATATCCGAATCGCGAATACCTGCTCTATCACTTCTTCTTGGCATAACATTTTGTTGCACAAAAGTCAGCAACAACCTAAGTGGAAGCTTCAACTCTTCTTTTTTCATTTTCTTTTCTTTTCCCGGCTCAAACACATCTTTCAGCATAGTGTCCCACTTTTTGTTCTTCTCGGGATGATACAACTCAACTTCTTTTGGGAATGTGTATCTGCCATCTTTTGAATCAAACTTTGCAATTTCATTCAATGTCTCAAAAGACATTATTACCCTAACCTCACCAACCCAACCAGTCAACGTCATAGTTTCAGGTGGCTTGGTTCCCGGATCCATCTCCAACCTTCCAACCCATTCTTGAATTGCATCCATATAAACTTTTCCAGTCTCCCCGTCATAACACTTTAATGCGGCCTCCCAACCTAAAGCTTCAAACTTTTGCACTAACCCGAATGGTTTGAAATCCTCGATACTAATCTCCTTCTCACACAAAAACCCATCTTTTCTATCGCTATTCTTGCTCATTTTCCAATCAAACAATTCTGCTTGCCACTTGTACTCTATATCATCTAAGAAACCTCCCTTCCAATCTGGTCTTAGACGAGGATGTTGTCTTTGTGCTTGTGCTTCTCTCTCCATTTGTTTTCTTCTTAGTTGTGCAGGATGTACTGATAATGGTTCAGGTATAGGTTCATTTTCCGAATTATGAACTACCAATTCCTTTTGCCTCCCTGCACGCGGTTGTTTAAGTGACGATGAAGAGCTAGCAACTGCATTGCGTTTGATCATCTTTCCTGCCGGCTTCTTTGTTTTCACCATCCTACACACATATAAACATCAAACCAAGAATTTATGTCAGTGCACAATCTCAAACTTTAAACAAGTGTGTGATACCAACAACTTCCCCACACTTGGTTAACATTATGGCTATCCGGCTTGTTGAAACTGAAATCTCAAAGCTCCCATGCAAGTATGTAACACGACTTTAAAACTTTAACATTACCAAGTTTCATTCATTACTAGCTTAGACGCTTAGCAAGCAAATTTTTTTTTTAAAGCTGTATGACATGTTCAACAAGCCAAGTCAACCTCATCTAGCAACCCAACCACATTCCGTCCAATAAATTAACCATATGTTAGCATCAAATTTAAGTATTACTCAAAGGTTCACGACGAAAAATCGCACTTAGAACTACCACATCATCAGTTTCAAGCATTAACATTCATATATGAAACATATCTCAACCATAAAGTGCCATACATCCAACAATCTTGAGCAAAACTGGTCAAAAACGTACCTGTGATGTTTAGAATTGCTAGAGTAAGCTTCAATGGCAACCAATTGCACTCCAAGATGAAAACCCCCAATTTATAAAACTAGGGTTCATCACCCTCTCTTTCGATTTCTTACACACGAAGCCGAATGTTGAAAAACCAACACTAGGATTTTACTCCTTGCGAAAAATTAATCAATTTTGACTGTAAATTGGTGTGATTTGATGAAGGAATGAGAAAGATGGAGATGGAAGTGACTTGTAGATGTTAGGGTTCGGCTGATGAAGATGATACGTGAAAAATTTTATTAACATTAAAGAAGCTGGGTTAAAATTTGCATTATAATATTGACCCGACCCAGTTTTGAAACTCGCTCCGACCCAAGACCCAACGTAACCCACTGCAAGGCCGTAACTTACATTGATGCATTTGCTGTTTTGATTTATTTAATGGGAGTCGTAAGCTACAGTGACCGCGTAACCTACAACACGTAAGTCTGCCTTGACGTTGCTGATACGTAACAGGTAACCTGTAGGTTACGTCAACGATGTAGCCTACGCTACTGGAGCCTCTGATTTGTTTGAGCCATAAAGGTTGTTATTCCCTATCTCCTAACCGTAGCCTACGGATTTCCTGTAGCTTACGCCACTGTGCATTCTGTTCAAAATAACCCAAAATATGGCGTAGGTTACTTCCCTCCGTAGCTTTTGGTTTTTAACATACTGATTGCACATTACATGTGCATGCCATGATGCATTCACATTCATTTATTTAGTATTAAGTTACTTTTTTTTAATAATACTAATAATAATACATGATTTAAATGATTTGATGGTTCCCTTAGAAGTCTTATTGTAAAAAAAACGAATTTATTTCATTTTATCGCTTACTCGCCCGCTCCACCCCCGTAAAAATTCGTGTCGTCCGCGACACTCAATTTAGTGCAAAACGTACCTGGGCGCTTCCAACTTCCCCACACTTGCTCATGTCATGGGTGTATGTTCCGGAAATCCTTCAAACCATAAAAACCAAACAATATACAAAAATAAAAACGAACGGAATGGAATATGTACCGAATTTCGGGTTGCCTCCCGGTAGCGCTAAGTTTTAGCCTTCAGCTGGACTTCTCAAGACCCTCAGTCGATCGTGTATTCCGGTGCGCTTGCAAGAAAGCTTACCTCCTCTGGTAGCGGGTTAAGGTCATCACCGTCCAAGTACGGTTTCAATCGATGACCATTCACCACTTGTCTCCTTTGATCCTTCGGGTCTTCAATCTCCACATCCCCGAAATTACCCACTCGTGTGATAACAAACGGACCAGTCCGTTTGCTTCTCAGTTTTCCTGGAAATAACTTAAGACGTGAGTTAAAAAGCCATACCCGTTGACCTACCACAAAAATCAGACGCCTCAATTTCACGTCATGCACCGCCTTCATATTATCTTTATATGCGGCTGCCATATCATACGCCTCATTGCGTAATTCTTGAAGCTCACTTCGCTTCAACAACCTGTGGGCACCTGCATCAGAATAATCAGTATTGACTTGTTTAACCGCCCACAATGCACGATGTGCGATTTCCATGGGTAAGTGACAACCCTTCCCATACACCAAACGATAAGGTGTAGTGCTAATAGGAGTTTTATAGGCGGTGCGATATGCCCATAAGGCGTCATCCAATTTAGATGACCAATCCTTACGATCAGTTCGCACCGTCTTTTGCAAAATTTCTTTAATTTGCCTATTCGACACTTCAACCTGTCCACTCGTTTGTGGATGATATGGTGTAGCAATTCGATGGTCAACGCCGTACCGTTTTAAAAGTTTGCCAAAATTAAAGTTTTTAAAATGGGATCCTCCATCACTAATTATCACCCGAGGAACCCCGAACCTGGAAATGATGTTTGAATGGACAAACTTGCAAACAACGGTGTGGCCATTTGTCTTAGTGGCAATTGCTTCAATCCACTTTGAAACATAATCAACCGCCACTAAGATGTATAGGTTACCATTAGAATTGGGGAATGGTCCCATGAAATCGATTCCCCACACATCGAATATGTCGAAAACCAAGATTGGTTGCATCGGCATCTCATCCCTTTTAGATATCCCACCCATCTTTTGGCAATTAACACAATGTTTAGCGAATTGAAAAGCATCTTTAAATAAAGTTGGCCAATAAAGGCCAGATTCAAGAACTTTATGGCCTGTCTTTTGCCCGCTAAAGTGACCGCCACACGCAGATGAGTGAGCATGTTGTAACACATCCAAAAACTCTGTCTCGGGAACACATCGTCTGATGATCTGATCAGCCCCAATCCTAAACAAATCTGGCTCATCCCAGATATAGTTCTTCACTTGCGTTAGGAATTGTTGCTTCCTTCGCTTGTTCCATGCATCTGGCACCGTACCTGAAACAAGATAATTTGCAAAGTTAGCATACCACGGTCCAGATTTAACAGACATTATAAATTCATCTGGGAACTGTTCATTGATCTCCGGTGTGACATCCTCTACTCCAGCCGGTAGTCATGACAGATGGTCAGCGACTACATTCTTACACCCTTTCTTGTATCTGATTTCCAGATCAAACTCTTGCAATAAAAGGACCCACTGAATCAGCCTCGGTTTGGCATCCTTCTTCTCCATTAAATACCTGACTGCACTATGATCAGAGTAAACGATTACTTTGCTTCCACAGATATAAGACCGGAATTTATCTAAAGCATAAACAACGGCAAGCAACTCTTTCTCTGTTGTGGTATAATTCAACTGAGCATCGGAGAGAGTTTTGCTTGCGTAGTAGATAACGACCAGCTTCTTATCTACTCGTTGGCCAAGTACAGCCCCAATAGCAAAATCGCTCGCATCACACATTATTTTAAACAGTTTTGTCCAATCGGGTGATTGCAAGATTGGGGCTTTTACCATTTGTTCCTTTAGCACGTTAAACACATTTAAACATTTATCATCGAATTCAAACGGAACATCTTTCAACAATAGGTTACATAAAGGTTTTGTTATAACACTAAAGCCCTTAATAAACCTACGGTAAAATCCGGCATGTCCTAAAAAGGAACGAACGCCCTTCACATTAGTTGGGGGAGGTAAAGTAGAGATGACTCTCACTTTTGCTCTATCAACTTCTATCCCCTTACTTGAGACGACATGTCCTAATACTATACCCTCTTGAACCATAAAATGGCTCTTTTCCCAGCTGAGCACTAGATTAGTTTGGACACATCTCTCTAACACCCTAGATAGTTCATCTAAACATGTACCAAATGATGACCCAAAAACTGAAAAGTCATCGATGAATATCTCTAAGGCGTCCCCGACCATATCCTAGAATATGCTCATCATACACCTTTGAAAGGTGGCCGGGGCATTGCACAGCCCAAATGGCATTCGCCTAAATGCGAATGTGCCATAGGGGCATGTGAAGGTGGTCTTTTCTTGGTCATCAGGGTGGATAGCAATCTGATTGTACCCTGAATAACCATCAAGAAAGCAGTAAAATTTCTGACCTGATAATTTCTCGACAATCTGGTCAATAAAGGGCAAAGGAAAGTGATCCTTTGATGTGGCAGCGTTTAGCTTTCGGTAGTCGATACATACCCGCCACCCGGTTACCGGCCGGGTGGCTATCTGCTCACCATTGTCGCCCTTGACAATCTGAATGCCTGCTTTCTTCGGCACCGTTTGGGTTGGACTCACCCACGCACTATCTGAAATGGGATATATGATCCCATGGTCCAACCACTTGATTACCTCTTTCTTTACCACTTCTCGCATGTTAGGATTAAGCCTCCTTTGTGTATCCCATGCAGGCTTCGCATCTGCATCAGTAATAATTTTATGCATACAAACAGAAGGACTTATACCTTTCAAATCAGCGAGAGTCCACCCGATCGCAGCTTGATGGGTCTTCAGCACCTTCAGTAGTGCTTCTTCTTGTTCTTTCTCCAAATTAGCTGCAATAATTACCGGGAGAGTCTGATCCTCTTCTAAGAATGCATACTTTAAATGCGCGGGCAGCTCTTTCAACTCTACCTTTGGTGGGCTGACTAGTGACGGTTTCAATCCTGATGAAATCTCAGCTTGAAGGCTCTCCACTTGATGAGACCATGGAGGCCTTCTCTCTTGCACCGCTTGTGCTTCCAACTTCCGAACTTCCTCTTCCAAATCACACCTGTGATTTTCTTCACCCTGTCACAAAACAAACAACACTCGGGCACCTCATCCTCGCCATGAGGATCGCATCCATCTATAATATCTGCCATGAAACATTCATCACTTTGAAACATGTCAGAAACATTAGAAAACACATTCAATCGGACCTTTCTATTTCCAAATGTCATGTCGACTGTGCCGGTGCGACAATCGATCTGAGCATGTGCAGTGGCTAAGAAAGGTCGGCCCAAGATAACATTTGGTTGATTGTTTTTATCAGCAGAGACATAGTTAAGCACCAAAAAATCAACAAGGAAGAAGAACTCTTCCACCTTAACTATTACATCGCGAACTATCCCTCGAGGAAGCTTAGGGGTCAAATCTGCCAACACAACAGTTGTGTCAGCACGACGCAGTGGACCAAAATCATATTGGTCGTACAAGCTTCCCGGAAGGATACTCACGCTAGCTCCGAGATCCAACAACGCCCTACTCATTTTAAAATCACCAACTTGTATAGAAATTAAAGGCGTCCCGGGATCTTGTAGCTTAGGTGGAAGGACCCCATTCAATACGACACTAACTGTATCAGTGAGATCAACTTTTTTAGGGACCTTGTGCTGCCGTTTTTGAATGCACAAATCCTTTAGATACTTAGCATAAGCCGGAACCTGTTTAATGGCGTCAATTAAGGGTAAGTTGATTTTTACTTTTAAATACCTCTAAAATTTCCTCTGGTTGAGGTCCCCTTTTATTGATTATTTTCGTGTTACCCGGATCCTTCAAGGCTTCAGGAAAGGGAGGTAGAATCGGTTCCCCTTCCTTAGCCTTGATTGGCTCAGAAGTTGTAGCACGGGTGTTTTTACCATTACTTTTAACAATGTTAGGTTCCGACTCATCGTCACTCTCACCATTTTCACCTAAATCCTCCACCACACCATCCAGGGGCTATGGTGGAGTGTCGACCTTTTGATAATTCCTACCACTACGTAGAGTACTTACCTGGCCGACTGGACTGCCTTTCTTTTGATGAGCAGGATTTGGTGTTGTATCACTTGGTAATTTCCCACTATTCTGCTTCAGCTCCTTCACATCGGTTGCAAGTTGGGCCATTTGTGTGGTTAATGATTGAACAACTTTATCTCGCACCTCCTCCTTTTGAGCACGAGTTTGCAGCTCAAGCCTTTGATTTTGTAATTCAAGCTGAATTGATTTCAACATCTCCATCATATCATTACCCCTCGAAGTGTTAGACGACCCAGCTTGTCCTCTTTGATCATTTTGGTAGCCACCTTGAAAGTTACCCTGAAATCTGTTCTGATTGAAGTTTCTTTGACCACCGGACTGATTGTTGCCTTGAAATCCCGGATTTAGCTGATTATTCGCATTCCCATAGCTAAAATTCGGGTGATTTCTAAGGCCCGGGTGATATGTGTTGGATTGCATGTTGAAATTTCTTCCACCACCCCCACCTTGCACATAGTTCACATCTTCATTTTCACCAATTATGCCTGGGCATTGATCCGCTATATGCCCTAGATCTCCACAATGTCCACACAATGGAAACTGACCGTTTACCTCCGATGGATTCTCTACTGCTCTCACTGTCAAATGTCGTGCACTTCTAGAGGATTGAGCTTTGCGTTTTGACGCCCTTGTAGTTCTTTCCAAATATTCCCAATCATCTTCTTCGTAATTCATTCCAAAAGTACCATTGGATATTAAATTTACATCCCTGGCATCTTCATCTGTTAGGCCTTCATGGAATGTATTAATAAGCTCCCACAAATATATCTCATGATGTGGACAGTTCTTGAGCATCATTTTGAAACGATTGAACGCTTCGTGAAATAACTCACCGGGCTGTTGTCGAAACCCTCGAATATCCTTCCTTGCATTGTTAGTATGCAAATGAGTATAGAACTCATCTAAAAATTGTTGCTGCATTTCGCCCCATGTGAAGATCGATGCTGACGGTAGCGAATGAAACCATTGCTGTGCTTTGTTTTCAAGTGTGAATTTGAAAAGTACCAATTTCACATCATCAACTGAGAACCCTTGGCTGCTGATTGTGTTGCAACGTGCATCATATGCAACAATGTGTAGATATGGTTCTTCATGTGCGTGACCATGAAACTTAGGCAGACTGGATATTGATTGTGTTCGTACTTCGAATGACCGCCCTCCTTGTAGTTGCGGGATCACAACCGGCGATGGGTTGTTAACTATAGCAAGCCTGAAGTGGCTCTCTATACCTCGAACTGGACCTTGATTATTTCTTCACGGAATTCCTTCCGGTAAAATCACCGGTCGGTGTAGGTTTCGTGGCAGCGGTCTTGCCTGACCCTGCATCTGAGGTACCGGCGGTGGTAATGGAATGTCCACCACCGGCCTTCTCGGAGCAGGCTGCTGATTGAGTGGGTCAGGTTGATGATATTGTTGTGGTATCTGTTGTTGTATTGGCGTTGGTTGCACATATTGTTGATACCCTACATTCCCTTGATTGACTCTTTCGAATCCACCTGCCCCAACTGTTTGCCTCTCGTAGATACCCGTATTGACCACTTGTCTCTCGTTTTGACCCACGTAGTTATCATATTCCTCATAGCCATCGTCGAATTCCCCTGAATTATTTCCTTGATCATAAATGGTCGATCTATAAAGATTTGGCATTGGCTGACTTTGCTGTGAAATAACTGGTCGGGCGGCTGGCGGAATTGATGTTGCATTAGGTGCTGGAGTTTGACTCGGTAATGGAGTGTCATCAGGAATGATCCTAACGTAAGGAGACGACTGCTGTAAATTAACAGTCTGGGTTGTAGTTGGGTGTTGAAGAGATGTTGCTTGGGTAGAAGTTGGTTGAATGTTATCAAGGTTTGGGAAAAAGGTTGAGAATGATGGTACTGGAGATGTAGAAGTAGGTTGTGTAGACTGTGGTGGTGGTATGGTAGTGTTTGGTGAAGGTTGGGTAGGTGTTGGTGAGAATTGTTGTTGTGGAAGTGGGTTTTGCGGTTGTTTCTCCGGAGTCGCTGAGTTCTCCATTGTATTGAGTGTTGATGTAGGTGATTGTAAAATCTTGTTCTCTCGATGTAGTACTCGTTTGGTATGCTTTACGGTTCTCTCGATCTCTGGGTCGAACACTAATGGTGATGACTTCCCGGAATTCCGAGTGTGATGCATACACTTCCTAGATCACCTGCACAAACAAAAACAAGAAAACCTCACGTAAATCCGAACAAAACAGAACAAACTAAAAAAAACACTATTTTTGGATTTTTGTATATTTAACTAACTAGAACTTAACACTAAGCACTTTGCACACGCCTCCCCGGCAACGGCGCCATTTTGATGTCTGTCGTGAAGAACATGCAAAAACCTATTTAAACTATTAGTATAGAATAAGTAGGGTATCGAACCAAGGGAGGATTGTGGAAAGTATCGAAATGTTAAGTGTTGATTATCTATTGCGTAAAAGTAAATCTTGATTGTGGATTTGTGAAATTGCTAAAGTAAACGAATTAAATTGAGGTTTTAATCAATAGGAAGAACAATGGTTCTTCCGGAATTCAGATTTCCAGTTAGATTCAATTATGTGTTTTATCACAACACTCACACAGACATAAGTGTTTGACCTAATCAATTAATTGTGATATCCAACGACTAAGTACTCCGATCAATACATGATGGGAGGTTATCAAATGAATATCAATCACAATTACCAACCCTAATCCCGCCTCAAATATATCCCGATTACTAGAACTCTCAGGAATTGAATGATTAAAGATTAACGATTAAATAAAATGTAACTGTTTACAATCAACCAATCAAATCATAGGTGAAAAGCATCGAATGCTTAGATCGCCGAGTTAATAAATGTCAAAAACACATAAAGTCACCTAACATACGAAAATCCTCCATCCGGATGAAACCATAAAGGGATTAGCCGCTCATGCTTGTGAATTGATCTTCAATCTTGATGTTGGAAGGCATGATTGATGATGGAATGATGATTAGATGTTGTGGAATGGTGGGAAAAACTCAAGAGAAACCCTAAAATTCGTCCCTTTAGTCGTGCCTCAAAGTTGGAATACCTCCATATCGAAACTCCTATGTCATAACATATTTTTATTCAATTTTCGTAACCCAGCACCGTAGCTTACACCAGAACAGGCTGAAGCCGTAACATACTGCTAACATATTCTTCATAACACTGTTTTCTTCGTAACTTCTTCGTTTAAAGTCCGTTTTCCTCCCTGTTTGCGGCCACGTCTTCATAATTCAGCCCTATATCATACCATATCCCAAGATCTTCAATTCCACTCCACTTATTTTCCTCGAAATACGTTCAATCTTCGTGTTTAACCTACAACACATCAACTTCTCGTAGTTATTCAATTCCAAACATTTAAACACATAAAAACTCATAAAATTAACCATTTAAACATGTTAAACACCATTCCAAACCCATTCCATCACATGGCCCGTGTCCGACCTGGCACGGCCCGTGCTGAGTTCTGCAGAAGCTGAAAAACTAAAAAAATCTAAAAAAACTAGAAAATAAGAAAAAACGATTAGGCCGTTGATTCCTAACTTTCTTAAAATCCTTGTGTCCCCGGCGACGGCGCCAAAAACTTGATGTGCGTGAAGTGTGTTATGGTTTTAATGTTTATTTTAAGCCCTTTTACACTTTCTTTAGCCAAGTTTTAAATTTATAAAACACGATATTTACTAACACTAAACACACATATGGGCAAGTGCACCCATCGTGAGCGTAGTATAGTGTTGGTAAGATACCGAGGTCGTCCAAGGACACAAGAGCTTTTAGTACCGGTTTATCCTCAACGTCTAATCAAATCAAAAAGTTTAGAAAAAGGTTTTAAACTAAGAAAAATAAAAACTAACTAAAATGCTGAAAATAAAAATAAAAATAAAAACAGATAGACAAGATGAATCACTTGGCTCCGACTCGTGTTTAGTGTAACCTTTGATTATTTCCGCACTTTTGCACTATTTAAGAGATTATCTTAGTTATTGTAGTAGGCCCCTCTTTTGAAGGTGACGTTACCCTCAACCCAGTAGTTTGAGTCAGCAAGGATACAATCCTAAAGGGTCGGATTATTGAAAGATAATTAATTAAGTTATTAATGCATAATGTGGTAGGCCCCTCTTTTGAAGGCGACGTTACCCTCGGCTAAGTAGTCTGAGTTAGCAGGGATACAATCCTAAGTAGCCGGGTTAAAGTATTAATAGTAGTTTAACTTATGAGGGGATCAAAGAGTTTGGACCCCCGCCATCCAATACCGTTAAGTATTGAAGGAGGTCCTACTAAATTTGACCCAGGTCCTTTGCAGGATCTATAAACTGAACAATGGCAAGACTCTTACCAATCCGTTCCCTTAACCCCCGACCAGGTAGCCAACATACCTCCATATAGACCGTGGAGATATGAATGGTGAAAATCTTTTATTTTATATAAACAGTAAAATAATGCCAAGACACCACGGATAAACGATAAGGAAGAATCACCTTCAACATAAGAAAGTAGTTATTAAAGTCATTAATACATAACCAATTAAAAAGTGCGAAAAGAATAAAAATAAAAAGTATTAGACTAGACACTTTGTCTTCACCAAGTGATGTAAGAGACTTAGGCAAACATGGCCTTGATTGTCAAGAACTCTTACGATCAATCTTGGATCCCGAGACGACTCACACACTCTATGATGGACAAGGGATGATGGTGGTGGATGATGGTGTTATGGTGGTGGTGGGTGGTGGGTGAAGTGTGAGAGAGGTGGTGTGCCAAGGGATGGTTTGAGCTTGAGCCAAGCACTCCTATTTATAGGCTGAACAGAAGCTTGAGCACGGCCCCGTGTCCAGTGGGCACGACCCCGTGTCCACATCCTTCTATGTCTTCATTAATTGCTCTTGTCTGTATTAGTTGACCACGGCCTCGTGTCCGCTGGGCACGACCCCGTGTGCAGAAGCATATCTGTACTATCAAGATTTGCCTGGATTCTGCGAATCTTATAGTTGACCACGACCCCGTGTCCACTGAGCACGGCCCCGTGGCGGGCGATGGAAGCTTCTACAACTTTGTCTTTTATGCTGACACTTGGGCACGCCCCCGTGCTCATTGAGCACGGGGCGTGTTCAGCCTTCTGTTCTCTTGTTTTGCTTGGGAAGATGCTTTTGGGGAGGTCGGGCATGTCACGTTTGTTCCTTTTCTTGTATTTATGTTAGATTTAGCTGCCTTTTTGCTTCTTTTGTTAAATTGAGCTCATTTAATCCTGAAAATACAAAAGGAAGACAAAAGCACACTTTTTCTAACATTAGTACTAAAAAGGGTTAGTTTTATGCCACAATTGATGTAATTTATTTGTTACATTTTGCACACATCAGCTACATAAAATAATGATAATGATTTATTCAGAAGTCTATAACAGAATTGTCTTCTTGATAATTTTATTAACCATGGTATTAATAAACCATATTGGTTAATTTATTAAGTATTTTCATTCAGGGTTTTTCATTATAATAATCCTCAGTCATGATTTATTAATACATTATAATGGCGCAAAAGGCAAGTCACATGGACAATTTAATTTATAAGCCATGATCTTATAGGATCGAGGCATTAAGGCTTGAATCGTAATTCATTACCTTTCTTGACAAGGAGTCGTAGAGTACAACTGTATTTTGTCTTATATGACAATGAATATGGCTCGTAGGCCCTACATCACAAATGGATGTTTAAATAATAAAGAAAGGAATTGGAAGAATCCAATATAAGGATGACTTATGTGATTTTATCGAATCACATTTTCCAAGAGTGTTAACATGTTTTCAAATGTTAACAAGGATTTGAATCTTAAAAAGGAACTACCATCATGGCTCTGTCTTAAAATGACACATGGCTAGGTTTTGCCTTCAAGATTTTCGTGTATATATAATGGCAGATTAATTTTTAAAAGGAATGATATTTTGTATTATTTTATATATTATATTTATGCATATAATGATAATTAAAATTTTAAACTCAACACATTCCATAATTAAATAAAAAGAGTACATAAATGCCCTAAACGGGACTTTAACAGAAATAACTTGCCCACACAGGGGATAAACTGAAAATACAAGTCCTCGCAGGGAATGAATACATAAATAGATGTCCACGCAGGGACTTAATTGGAAATAAAGAAGTTACAATACAAATAAATAAGGAATCTTCAAAAATCCCTTTTCTTCTTTCCCTTGATTAGATTCGTTAGACCCTTGAGAAATCTCCGGTGGCTCCTACGCTCTTTTTGAACCTCCCGTTCCACCTGGCTCAACCTTTGAAGAATCTCCTGTTGCTGTGGTGGCGGTATCAGTGGCGGCTGCGGTGGCTGCTGCTGTGGAGGTTAAGGAGGTGGCTGGTATGGATACCCGAAAGCTTGCTACCCAGGCTGGTACGAAGCTGCATAGGGCCCTTCAGGGTAAAGAGTATTGTAGTTGGCTGCTATGAGGTATGGGTCAACATCGGGGGCATTGTAGTAGTTGTACCCCGGGTAGGCAGGCTGCTCAAAAGGGTTATACGCCACTGCACCAGCGTATGAAGGAATTGGGTTATCAAAACCCACTGGTGGCGGTGCGACTGGCGCAGAGTCCACCTCGGAAACGGGGTTTGAAGGCCCACCCATCTGTGGGTATTAGGATTTGAAGCTCTCATGATTGTGTTTGTTTGTGTAAATATAATAAACAATAGAATAAACAAAGTTTTAAGTGCAGCGGAAATGAACAACAAACTTTGTAAACACAATCAAGGAAGAAAATAGTCTTGATAAACACATGATTTGCATTAGTCGAAAGATTACAAAGTCAATCAAAAGATTACAAAGCATGCTTACAAACTAAGCTCCCCCTCAGCTTGATACCCCCTGGTTGGATTGTTCAAGATGAAATGATTGAATTGAGGAGAAGAACTCACTCAAGACGAATCAAATGTAACAGTACAGAGTACTGCTTCATTTATAGACAATCTAAACCGCTGAGGCATCTCAGCTGACGTCACCATGAAAGCGACGTTTAACAGCCTAACAACCTGTATCTACTGTTCTCATACAAACTCTACTAAGCCTAACTACTGACTATACATAAAACAAATGATGTACTAAACTACTGCTCTCTCTAATCATCAGTGCTTTCCTCAAGGTTGATCAGTCCTTGATTGGGCAGTGCTTTGACATCAGCAGTTTGTACCAGCAGTGCTTAGTTTCCAGCAGTGTTGACTTCTTTAGGATTTTGTCAGCAGTTGAAGGTACAGCAGCAGTTGTATGTGGACAGTGGATAGAGACCATCAGTTGTTATAAATCACTTTCAAGGGGAAAGCCTAATGTAAACTGCTGCTTATTGTGAATCCACTGTTGTGACCTGGTTTTGGCTTTCATTATCTGTTCCTCTGGTAGGGTTCAATCCCAACAATCTCCCCCTGGAACAGATAATGCCAAAACCTTTCATTATTCTGGATCTTTATTCCTCATCAGAAGTTCCCTTGCTAGTCTTTTAAATTCTTCTTCAAATTCTTTGGAACTTGTGTCATCTTCATCCCTGCATAGTGAAAGT
Organism: Helianthus tuberosus; assembly: GCA_030545235.1. Classification (NCBI taxonomy): domain Eukaryota; kingdom Viridiplantae; phylum Streptophyta; class Magnoliopsida; order Asterales; family Asteraceae; genus Helianthus; species Helianthus tuberosus. The sequence continues at coordinate 17,002 of JARYGA010043048.1, forward strand.
TCAAGGAGATCCTGCAAATCTTCAACACTAAGGCCTAGTGCTTCTTTCCTTGATATGTACTTCACTTCGCCATTGGATCTGACTAGAGTCAATACGTGGGTCTTTTGATCAGACATCCACTTTAGTACTTTTAAACTCAATGGGTTTCTTGGGAGAGATTTATTTAATGATGAGTTGGGAGATGTTGGCCTTGTGAAAACTTGCAGACTTTCTGACATTCGTTTGAAGGCCATTTCAATAACATTGTTTGCTGCAGCTATGTCTTCTGCAGTCTCCTTTTCTATCTGCTCCTGTCTCTGTTGTTGATCTGGCTCAATGTCTGAAACTTCTGAAGTATTTGGTGATGCAGGCTTAGTTAACACCTTCTTAAAAAGGTTTTGAAGTTTCTCTGAGCTCTCTTCTTTTAGACCCATTTTCATGATGGTTTCTGTGAAGTACTCAACTTCCTTTTCCTTTACCTCTTCACTAGTCAGCTGTTCTCCTTCTTCTCGGTTTGACACAAGAATAGGATTTCCTGTTGACCTGAACAGTGTTTTGAGGTTTTCAATCTGTTGTTCAAGCTTCATCATTTGTTCCTGCTTCTTTGAAGTGCCTGACACAATTATCTTCCTTTTCTTCAGCCTTTCATAGGCTTCATCAGTATGCTGCTTTGACCATTTTGATATGGCATTGGCAGTGTCCACTTTTGCATCCACCAGCTCCTGTTTCTTTCTTTTGTACTCAGCTTTTAGGTCAGTGATGAACTTTTTGTATTTGCTCCAATTTGGAGCATTTTTCTTCTTTTTAGGATCGTTCTTGATTCTTTCAATCCTTTCAGCTTCATGCTTTAGAGCAACTATTGGCCATTCTTCAAATTGGTTTTCTTCAGCAGGATAAAATTTTTCTTGCATGATGTATGCAAGAAGTTTTCTTTTCATCTCTTTTCGTTGATCTGCCTTTTCTTTGCTCAGCTCTTGTGCAAAATCTTTTATTTGTTTGTTTGACTTTTGTGAGCAGAAGTTCCAATCTTTCAGCAATGGCTTCATCACCTTGACCTTCACATTCAACCTTGGCTCTTATCTTAGCCTGTCTTGCTTTGAGCTCAAGATATTCATCCATGTCTTCTGGAACCATGTAGCCAACGAGTGAGGGAAACCTTCTGTTTGAAGGATCATCATCAGTGTAGAATTGCCTCATCTCCTTTTTTATAGCTTCTAGTTCCAATGGATATTTTGTAGCATTGGGATCATATTTGTCCTCATCTGGCTGAGTAAGTTTTCTTTTTCTGGTGTAGAGATTTGCTGGTTGTGATGTGAGACTGGTGAAAGCAGTGGTGGATAGCTGACTAACAGCTGTTGAAACAACTGGTGCCTCAACATCTGTTGTCATTACAACTACTGATGTGTCAGTAGTTGTCTTATGCTTTTGAGCAGGGATTGAAGGTGGTGAGGTAGTTTTTGATGGTGATGGTGGTGGTGAATCATCAGATATGAAAATCCTTCTCCATTTTATTGTAGGAGAGGCTGATGATGTCTTGGTTGGCTCAGTGGTTTGAGATGAAATGGCAGTGGTTTGTGTTTGTGATTGACTAACAGCAGTTGAAACAACTGGTGTTCCAACCTCTGTTGCCATTACAACATATGTTTTAACATTGTCTTCTGTTTTATAACAGGAGGTAATGGTGGTAGGGCAGTGGTTTTGGTGGTGTGTGGTGAAGTTGTGTGTGTTGATGAGATGACAGCTGTTTGGCTACTACTAGTAGTTTTTGTAACTACTGATGTATCAGCTGTTTGGATGGAAGTTTGGGATTTTGTGGTTTGAGGTGGTTTGGATGGCTGTTTTTCTTGTTCTGGTTCAATATACAGCCCATCTTCTATTCTTTTCTTCCTCAACTTGATTTTCTCCTCCTTTTTGGCATTATCTGCAAGGGGTTTATCCATGAAGAGGATAGTAGAGGGAACTTTTCCACCATGGGCAGTCTTTTGTATGCTGGCCTTTATAGCCTTGATATCTGCTTGGGTATCCTTGAACCTTGATTCCACCATGTTTGTCAGCATTTGTACATGTATAGCATGCTGCTGATCAGCCATTTGTTTCTATTTTTCAAGCATGGGTTGGAAGAGATTCCAGAGCTCATTTGCAGCAAGTGCTTTTGGTTGAGTAGGTGCTTGAGGTGGAACAACAGTAGATTGTGCTTTCTGAGCCTTTAACAGTTGCTGCACCATGTCTTTTATTTCAGCAACTGAATCTTCAAGTTTTTCAACTATGTCCGTCAATTCCTGATATTTTGAATCATCACCTACTTTAGTAGGATCATCTGAATCCCCACCAGCAGTGGTTGTATCAATGTGTGACTTAGGAACTGAGTCCCAAAAATCACCCATTGATGCCCCTTGTTCTTGGTACTGGTGACTTCTTTCTTCAGCACTTGATAATCCTTTTATGGTACCAGTGGTTAAAACAAACTCACTGGTGGTTATCGAAGGTGCTATAGAAGAAATTGCCTTCAAGGGAGTCTTATTAATGAAACAACTGTCCAACTGAAGATCTGTTGATCCACCAGTTGTAGTTGCTGCTCCACTTGAACTACCACCGAGAGTTACATGTAACTCAGGGGGTGTAACCTCCTCAATTGTTGCTAGGATAGCAGAGGTATAAACATCAGACCCAGTCACTTGTTGGAGTGTACTCTCTTTCATGGGTGATTGAGAGGAACTGGTTTGTGTCTGAGCTATAACAACTGCATGCAACAAGGGTAGCATGGATTGTGGTAATATTATTGGTGAGGGTATGGGAGTTGAAAGATACATGTCCTTGGGATCAGGACTGAGGAAGATGGATCCGATTGGGTCCAGAGCTTCATATTGTGGAGTCCCTGTGATTACAACATGATCCTTTTGTGAGGATGCAGGAGGAGTTTTCGGCAATGGTGGAGATCTTTCTACCAACTGCTGTGAGGAAGTAGCAACAGTGGTTTGTGGTGACGTTTGTGTTGTCACAGGAAGTTGCTCTGGGATCTCATCTTCCAGAGTTGCCTTTTTCTTGGGTTTGGTGGGCTTTTTGTAAGATTTTATTTTGGTCTTTTTGGTGATGTCAAGTGTGGGTTTCAAAGCAGTGGTAGTGCTGCTATGATCACCTGGAGCAGTAGGCTCAACAGTGGATACCTGAGGAGCAGTGGTAGCTGCTAAATTCTGCTCAGGCACCTCTGCTTTTATTTTTATAGGTGCCATCATTCTGGAAAATGTTTCTTTTGTTAAGCCTTTTATTTGAAAATGGACACCTTGTTTGAGCAAATTTTCATTTTCTTTTTCAAATTTTTGTTTAAAGTAATAGCTCAGAAATCTTGGAAAAAGTAAAAATGATTTGCTATCAACGTTCTTTACCAAGTCATTAAAGATCTCATGGGAGTAGTTGTAATCTTTATTGTTTAAAATAGCATAGCCCAGGAATTGAATCTTCAATGGTATTTCATTAAATGCTGTTGTTTTATTTGAAACACAACTCAAAAGCGTATGAAATAAAAACCTTGGTGCAGAAGGGAAATAACCTTTTTGTAAGGTATCTACCTTTGATTGTTCTGCATATCCCCTTTTTACGAAATCAGTTTTCATCTCGGCTTTATCAAAAGAAATGTTACCTTTCTGATCATCGAGTTCAAAGACTTCGGAGATTGATTGTGGAGTGATTTGAATCACTTTACCCTGTATCGAGGAGTTAATGGCTATGGCTTTGTCATCTTGTTTTTCAAGCGTCGCCTTTTTCCAAAACTCTCTCTGGGTTTGTAGATAAATGGGAGCGTCTACTGTCAACAAAGTTTTATACTTTGATGCAGATAATGTATCAATGATGGAATCGAAGGTGTGGTTATCGGTAGGTTTTGTGAGCAAACCCAGATAATTATGAGGAGATTTGTATGGTATCTCGATGGATTCTTTGGCCGTTTGAGCGACCTCTTTGGAAGATGATGTTGATTTTGGTTTTGGTTTAGATTTTGATTTTGTCATTTTTGCGGAGAAGAACGAAGACTGATTTTGGAAAGAAGGGTTAGAAACTGCTTTGAGAAGAGAATTTTGGAATTCAATTCCATAGTGTAAAACCCTATTTGGGGTTTTGATCAGGGTTTTATTAAGGGAAAAAGTGATCGCTGATGTGGCAGCGGTTATTATGATCTGAAGGCTAAAAACTGACCACGTGTCAACAAATGATGAGGTGATGAAATATGGAGAACAATTGTTTTGGAAACCACTGATGAAGCAAATATCAGTGGTTACAACGGTCAAAATGAGGACAGTGGGTGATTTTTACTATCAGTGGATAGCATATCAGTGGATAAGTCACTGATTTTGAGCATCAGTGCTTGCCAAGAGAATGGAAGGATCAGTGGTTGACTTTCAGCAGTGGCAGTGATTAGGGATTAGATGTTTGAACAAAACAGTGATTAGAGTAAATGGTACAATTTTTTTTTTCAAATTTCTGACAGTGGTTTAGTACCCCAGATGGTGAGAACTTTTTGGTGAGGCAACTCATTTTCGTTTTAATATCTAAATTAAAACATGAGTGCCCCAGTAGTTTGAGCACTGTTTATCAATCAACCTTTGATTAGACTTTAAAGCAAACCTGAGTATGACATGACCTTGACAGATGTACCATTTCCTTTTGACCCATTTATGAGGATAAAAATACCAACAAAAATAAGGTACTTTATCCTGACAGGAAAATGAAACTATTGCAAAAAAAAAAAAAAAAACAGGCAAAGGTTCAAAAATTATTATTCTTAAAAAACACGAATAATATATCCTGGTTATTAGAGAAAATCCTTTGAAAAAAATGATTAAAGGCTTTTCTGAGAACAGCATCAAAAGGATCTGGTATGTATTCAATAAAATACGTAATCATGTCATTCTCAAGTTCATGAAAATGGTCAGTGATTTGACATCAGTGGTAGGAAATTTTGAATACATTTTGGCCACTGTTTGGTACCATTTTCTCGTCAGTTGAATGCAAACATGAGGATTTGTCTATTCCTTTTGAAGTTCATTCACCGGAATTTTTATTTTTACCTGAACCTTTTCCTGAACAGATGAATGCACACAGTTGCTTAGTGACCATTATTACCCTAAACTTTGACTCTAAAGTGTTTTATGTTTATACTCTTTTCTTCTGACTTCAAAAGTTTTGAGATAAACACACTCTTGAGTTTTTGTGAATTTTATTCTTCCCTTTTTACCCTTCCCATTTATAAGTAATGAGTTACTTACTGGGAGGTCTTTATTGAAGGAATACTTAATCCAGAATCATTTTGTAGTAATGTTTTAAGAGGTTTAGCCATATTTGTACAAATTTTTGACCAATCTCACATTACATATGATACGGACTATGTTGACCCCTGATTTTCTTAATGTATTTCTAACAAAGTTGATTTGTTCCTTTTGAGGATCTCAACCTATTTTCAACACATAAGATCTGAATGACTAAAGTTTTAATTTCCCTCTTTATAGGTTTTCAAAAACACTAATGTTTTATGAACATAGGTCTTTGTTAATCTGAGGTTCATACTTTAGTAATGATTGAGAACATCACAAATTTCATATCAACAGTTGAAATCACTTTTGAAAATATAAAACAATCCCATAATTTATCAGATACGTTTACAGATCTGAAAACTATGAGTGACTTGTGCATGATATCACATGTTGTGTGAAATTTGTGTGTCATATGACATCTTGATTGATTTACAGAGTTTTTGAATAACCATTTTAATCATGGTTTACTCGTTACTCTGTTTTACAACTGAATACAACCAACCTTAGTATCAATGAATTTTGAGCCGAACTGTTATGTCAAATTGATTGTTAGATCGAATTTGACTGTACAGGCTCTGATACCAATTGTTAGGATTTGAAGCTCTCATGATTGTGTTTGTTTGTGTAAATATAATAAACAATAGAATAAACAAAGTTTTAAGTGCAGCGGAAATGAACAACAAACTTTGTAAACACAATCAAGGAAGAAAATAGTCTTGATAAACACATGATTTGCATTAGTTGAAAGATTACAAAGTCAATCAAAAGATTACAAAGCATGCTTACAAACTAAGCTCCCCCTCAGCTTGATACCCCATGGTTGGATTGTTCAAGATGAAAGGATTGAATTAAGGAGAAGAACTCACTCAAGACGAATCAAATGTAACAGTACAAAGTACTGCTTCATTTATAGACAATCCAAACCGCTGAGGTATCTCAGCTGACGTCACCATGAAAGCGACGTTTAATAGCCTAACAACCTGTATCTATTGTTCTCATACAAACTCTGCTAAGCCTAACTACTGACTATACATAAAACAAATGATGTACTAAACTACTGCTCTCTCTAATCATCAGTGCTTTCCTCAAGGTTGATCAGTCCTTGATTGGGCAGTGCTTTGACATCAGCAGTTTGTACCAGCAGTGCTTAGTTTCCAGCAGTGTTGACTTCTTTAGGATTTTGTCAGCAGTTGAAGGTACAACAACAGTTGTATGTGGACAGTGGATAGAAACCATCAGTTGTTATAAATCACTTTCAAGGGGAAAGCCTAATGTAAACTGCTGCTTATTGTGAATCCACTGTTGTGACCTGGTTTTGGCTTTCATTATCTGTTCCTCTGGTAGGGTTCAATCCCAACAGTGGGTCTTCATAAAGTGCCGGGTAGTGACTGCCACTTGAATGTTGAGGGGTGCTGAAATGGAAATCCCTTACTCGCACGGACATCTGTGCACCTGTTCTTCTTCGCCTCGGTGGCTCCGGAGGCGGTTGCTGCACTGGTGGTGGTGGTGGCAGTGGAGTGACCGCTACAAAACGTGAATCCTCAGAGGGATCCTGCTGCTGCTGCTGCGATGGGTTGTAGGAGGGAGTAAACACCCAGTCGTATTGGGCAAACCTTGTCTCATAGCTGTCTGGACCAGGATAAGGTGATCCATGAAAAGACGACCCATCCGAAATCTCGATGGGGTGAGTAGGTGTCCCAGATGGTGGTTCAGCAGGATCTGGGTCATCATCCATATCCATGTCCTGCGCCTCAGGAAAATGGTCTTCGGGGCCCAATGGGTTATGGCCCATTGGTTTTTCAATCTGATTTGCCGGGTTAAACCGGCTCTGGAAATACGGGGTCGGGTCTTGAAATGCGCGGTGCGACCCCGACCGCTACAGTGATATGTAGGAATGGCGTGAATGGTCGGACTCGTTGCCTTGAAGGAGCTTGAAGGAATCATGGTAGGAAGGTGAGGAGCTAAGCGATCAGTGGGTATCAAGTTTGGTGTCAAAATTTGGGTTTAGATGAGCTTTATGCTAATCATGCCGTTTAATTAATAAAAAGCTTTCAAATTACGATATTGGGCATAACTCCTAATTTAGACCTCAAACTGATGTCAAATTTTTAGGACACGTTTATAAATCATTAATAAAGGTTTTTGTCCTCTCATAATTTCAAAAATCTTGTTTTAATATCAAAAGGGCATAATGGTCAACATTTAAGCAAATAACGAAAACATGCAATGAACTAGGATTACAAAGGAACCACATTGTATAAACTCAGAGGGTTATACTTACATGTAATATGGTCCTAATGGAACCCTAAGGCATATCTAAACTAAGCTAAATCAGGTCAGAACTGAAAGTCACAGCAAAAGTCTTCTTTTGCGACTTTCGGTTCCGAACTGAGCCTAGACCCAGAATTGTCGGGTTGAACATGCTTAGACATGTTCTTACATTAATTACCAAGTTATATTAGTGTTAAAACAGGTGCCATAACCTCTGCATTGTTAGTTATGAGTTTATTTGCAAATTGCTTTCTGTTGACTTTTTAATATTAAGTTTGACCCGACAATTGACCAAGTTAGAGTGGAAATCAGAGGGTGCCCCTTTAAGGGTTTATTACCCACATAATTACCAACTCATAGCCACATTTAATTCGAAAAATGACTGGACCATTAGTGATTAATCACTAAGTTAAAGCTTAATTATGACGGCTTTAACCTTTGGTCATTAGACTAATAAAACTTGAACTTAGGAGGTTAAGAACACTTACAATGGTCCTTAACACGAATTAGGAACTTGAGAAAACTTCTTGAAGTCCAGAGAGCTCCAGAGAATGGGTTTTGAAATGATTTCAAAGTAAGCAAGTTCAAGTGTTGCAACATGGGGTCTTATATAGGACTTAAAACATCACAAGATCATTCCAACAAAGTCTACAAGTGATTCCTGATCATCCCAGGTGTCCCTATGCATGTAAAACCATTGGATCAGTCCCTGAATTCGAAAACCACCATGCAAAGGCGGTGTAACCTGCTGTACATGCAGCTGTGCAGAGAATCTGGCCAGATCAAGCTGTCGCGTCGCGTGACGGCAGAAGGTGATGGTGGTGGCGTGACGCCACCATGTAGGTCACCTGATCAGCAAGTTTTCAAATATGACATTTTCACCCCTGGACCTTCTAAAGCGTAAATTCTTTCATTTTAAGCACATTTAACCCATTTAACTTTTATTCTTGTGATCCATGAGATATAACCAAACACCGTTAGGTCCGGTTTCATTAAATGATAACCGAAAACATAAGTTTTTCCTTGTTGACGCTTTTAACCCCTTAATTACGAAAGTTAACGTATTTTCCTCATACGATATCGAAACCTTGTGAAATTTTTATCACTTATTCTCGGGAGTATAATTAATCATTACAAAGCTTCGGATTCGTTAAAAGGTCACTCAGAGGTATTAATTAAACATGTTGACACATTTAACCCTCGCTTCTTGTAAACTTTCCTTTCTTCCACAATCGGTTTCATACGATTCATGATTTATTCGTTTAAGGGTATAAACATCGTGTAGGGTCATTGAAAGGCAAAATTTTCATGTATTAACACTTTGGATCCTCTTACACACATACTTTCTTCGTTTGTCAACTTTAGTCCCTCGTAATCAATCCGTTAAACGTTTAAAGTCCATGACACGTGTCGATACTATATTGGACATGATTTTGCGAGGTGTTACATTAGTAATCCTATATTTATTTGTCATTTTTTACTCTTTTTATCATTTTGAGTTTAGTTGTGTGATTTCTTAGAGGTGGTTGTGTAATTTATGTTTGTGTTTTTAGTTTTGAGTAATTTAGGTTTGTGTTCCGATAGATGATTATTGTGACTTAGGGTTAGATATACTGAAGCTTAGATGAATAAACAAAGATGAATATTTTTTTTGTGTAAAGTTATACGGTTATATATTTTTTATTATTTTTTGTAATTTAGGGTTAGATATAAAGAAACAAAGATGAATATTTGTTTGGTTGTTTTTTCATCCTTGATAGATGATTATTGTGACTTAGTGTTTTTTGGTTTGTTTAAAGAAACAAAGATGGTTGTTTGTTTGTTTATTTTAACCCTTGATAATTTAGGGTTAGATATAAAGAAACAAGGATGACTTACTGTTTTTTTTGTTTGTTTTAGGCTTAGGTATAATCCATCAAAGACGAATATTGTTTTGGTTTTGAAAGTGTTTTGTGAAATTTAGGTTTGTGTAACTAAAGTTATATGGTTATATATTTTTCTGTTTTGTGTAATTTAGGGTTAGGTATAATGAAACAAAGACTAATATTTTGGTTGGCTTTTGATCCTTTATAGATAGTGTTATAGTGTTATGGTTAGGCATAAGGAAATAAACACGAATATTAGTTGGTTTTTGATGCTTCATATCAAACCATAGCTCAATATCTTTTATATTTTTTTGAGCCACTGTTTGTTTGTTCTAAAGTATCTGGTTTTATTTATTTGTCAGGGCCGTAAGATTCAGGCAGGGATTAAGGCTCCATTGATACCTGTGTTTATCTCACAACTTCATGAGGATGAAGTTGTGATTCTCTCCAGATTTGGTGTTGGAGAAAACACCGATGCCTACAAAGTTGTTAACCATGGTTACAAGATTAACTTTTACCGTTGTACGGTTGTTACACGTGCGAATGGATGGTAAGGTGTTGATTACGGATTTAATTTCATGGCACATTCAGACATTCTTAAAGGAGAAGGGAAGAATCTGCTCACTGTCGGTATGACTGTTTCTGATAGTCTGATATATATTTTGCCGAGATTTCGAATCTGATTACTGTTGCTATGTTTACCATTTTAGATGTTGTTGGAACTGTTGTCTGGTGTGGAGATATGAAAATCTTTCCTAACGATAGAAAAAGGATGAACTTGGATCTTCAAGATGAGCAGTAAATTCTACTTTCCCATTTATATAAATTTGTTTGTGTGTTATGATTGTATTTAATGTAGTGAAGATTCATTAAATGATTGTTCTTATTTAATACAACACCATTGATTAGTAAATCATTGTCATTATTTTTTGTAGATTATATAGAGATAAGATTCTTCATTGCATTTAATACAATTTTCATAGTAAATCATTGTCATTATTTATTGTAAATGATTAGTGTTGTTTTAATAGATAATATATATTTTGTTTGAACTTTTAATGCTGTTTTTTTTCTCTGTTTCTTTTAGTGGAGAAGTAGTCCGTTGTACTTTGTGGAAAGAGTATGCACAACAATTTAATGATTTTTTTGTCTCAAAACACTCCGAATGAGACTGTGATGGCTGTCATTCAGCATGCGAGGATTAAGAAGTGGCAGGGTAATAACCATTTGACTGATTCATTTAGTTTAGTTTTTCCAATATGTTATTTGTTACATTTTTTAAGAACATTTTGTTATTTCTGTAGTCATTTGTAATGAATTGATGGATATGTATATTGTTTCTTGCAGGACATGATACTGTTCAGAATGATAAGTTTGGAAGTCGTATGTTTCTCAACCAAGAAATTGATGAGGTTAATGAACTTCGTAGGAGGTACTATCACTGATTTATATTTCATTTTTTTCATATTTTTATTAACATAAGTGTGAGTATTAACACTAATTGTGTTTTTATTTTTATAGGCTTTTAGTGAAACAATTTGAAGCTGGTGCTTCTTCTTCTCAAACCATACTTTCATCTCAGAGTGTATTTCCAGTCCGTGAAGAATTTCTAATTGAGACTCCTAAGAGACACGTTGATGAAATTATTGAGATTGAATGCGTATGAATAATTCTATATACATAGAGAAGCATTTTATTTTCTTAATGTTTTCTATGCTTTATGAGTTGAGCATGTTAATAAAGCTTTATCTTTGAAATTATAGGTAATATCATGTGTGGTAGTTGCAACAATCAAAATTGTTCAAGAAAACTATGGGTGGTTTTATCCGGCATGTCGAGACTGTAACAAGAAGGTGTTGACTAAAATTGAGTACTTACAATATGCTAAAAGCATTTATGATGAGGTCATGAATCTGTCACCTACTTCATTGGTTTGTCCGAAATGCGATAAAGAATGCACATCGATAACCATAAAGTAAGCTAATGTTTCTTTTTAGGTCCATGTAACAACTCTTGCCAAAATTATTATTTCTTATCTTAATAATGTCCATTAGGAAACCCTAAATGAGACCCCCAAGTAATATGGCATGACCCTTAAATTTTTTTTAAAACGGTCAAAACTAGGATCAGGGCCCCCTAAAACTCAAGAGGGGGTATTCCCTTCTTGATAATTATCGTCCTAAACGAAGATAACTCTCAATTTTTCGTTCAAATTGAGTGAGCAAGGCTAAGCAGGACACCAGGATACCCTAGCCTAAATTGGTCGCTGTCGGGACACACTGAAGGGGATAGGGAGCCTGGCGCGACATGCGGGGGAGGCCAATTTCCAGTATAAATAGAAGGGGTTGGCACTTGCATGGGAGAGTTGTTACGACGGAAAATTTTGTTACGTACGAGAAGTTATACACTATTTCGTTCAAAAACACATACAAGCATGAATCCTGCTGCGACAACAGGGTAATAACTCGATCACTGCTACGATACAATGTCCGATCGATTGAAACCGATCCGACGGATGTTTAAGTGCTGCCCGAATCCGTCTATACTTTGTCATTCGTCGTGAGGGTTTTGATTTCGCGAGTTTATCGTAAAAGTTGTATTAAGTTGCTAACCTAGTTTCGTGTGCATTGTTATTTAACTAGGTTATCAAGCTTAATCCGTAGGCAAACTCTGTCCAACTAAATTTGCAATGTGAGTCATTCTCTTTTTATCAAATTGTTTCCAAAACCCTATTTATTTTCAAAGTTATAATTACAGGGATTAAGTCTTTGTAATCTTTAATTACTGCCGGTATGTGGGGTTTTGTATACATTACTTGATACCCGTCACCATTGGACAACGGGTTAGCCAATGGGCGATCTGACCATAGTCAGAGATACGGTCGAGTGACAAATACCGATTTGGGGTAATTGGTTGATAGAAACAATATAATCACCCTTAATACTGTATATTATAACCATGTGTCATTTTGTACAAATTGAGTGGCTCGCCAGTATTTTCCCGCTGATAAAATCTTTTTAAACATGTTTCAGGTGATTTTCTATGACCCAGGGAAAGTGCTGCGTAGCACTAAAAGCTTGAGGAGGTGGCTCCGTAAAATAAATAAACATGTTTTGTAAAACAGGGAATTTCCTCGTGAAATTCCTTTATTGTAAATTACGGGGTGGTCCCAAATTGTGAAATAAAATAATTGAGCATTTTCAGTTAAAAAGATCCTGTTAAAATTTCCGCTGCCAAATTATACATAAATACCATGGGTTTTCTGTCCCGCGGCTCCTGAACCGGGTAAAAACGGGACGGGGACCGTGACAAAAAAAGTTGGTATCAGAGCCACTGATTTAAGCCAATTAAGTATTTAGAAATACTAAATTTTTCTGATTGCCACTCTGTGTTTTCTGTGAAAATTTAATTTAATAAATAAAATTTTAACTTAAAATTTTGTGTGTTTCTTCATGTGTGCTAAACAGCATGAATGAACTGTCGGAGGCACTCCGAAACTTTACTATCCATAGCTCCGATATGGATACCACAGGAAACCCATCTAGTTACCTGGCAGATACAGAGGAACCACTAACATTCCAGACCCAGGCCTAGGAGAAACCAAAGCCGAAAAAGAGAAGGAGAATCTTGGACTGGAAACGTGGGCGTAGGAAGAAGCCAACTGCATAGAAGATTAAAAAGACTGAGGATCCGAAGGATAAAGGGAAAGGAAAAGAGATCGGGGAAAGTTCCGGGCAAGCTCAGGAAATGCCACCATGGGAGGAGCTGGATCGCAAACTGGCAAATTGTGACCTCATCGGACCTGCCGATGAAAACATCTTCAATTACCCCGCTGAATCCCAACTTCCAGTTAATTTGGAACCGGCTATCCCAGATCCTATTGTCAACCCCAAACCTGTTATAGGCCAGCTGGAGGAATGGTGGACAAATGACTGGCAGTTTCAGAATTTAATGAATAACCCCAACGTCTGTTTTCCCCAATTTGACCCTGAGCCTTCACCAAATCCATCTATGAGCACAGAAAACTTGGCTGAACTCCGTCATTATGGCGAGGAGCTGGTGGAGGCAGGAAATAGAATTAGGGATGTGGGGGAGAAAATCACATGGAAATACGACGAGAGGGAGCGTCGTTTCTGAAGGGCCGGTTAAACTGTGGTTGTATGTTTAATAATATTAATAATATAATAATGAATAATAAAAATATAATCATGTAAAATAACTTAAAATAAAATTTTTGTAATATAACTAGTGTGTATCGATGCATACTAATATATATATATATATATATATATATATATATATATATATATATATATATAATATGAAAGTCTCAAAGTCGATAATTTTGGCTATACGTGTTGACATGATTAGGTGTGATTGCTTTATTGTGTTTGGTTGTTATTTAATTGTGATAATAATTTATATTGTTAATTAATATTCAGATGGAAAACGCGGAAAACCAACCTGTCAATGAAGTTAATCAATCTGAACAAAACAATGAGGATCATTTCCTTAATAGGCAAGATATAGAAAATATCGTCGCTCAGGGAATAGCCAATGCTATCCCGGCAATCGTCGCTGCTGTTAAAAGTCCTGTTGAGCCTTCACAAGCCAACCATAGCAAACGTACTTGCGACGATAATTTCAGTAACAATGTAAATGGGGGCGGAAATAATAATAATGATGTGGTTCAAGCCCCATTTCTTAAGAAAATGAAAGCTGCAACGCCTGGTTGCACTTACAAGGAATTTCTTGCCTGTAAACCTGTTGAATTTGCAGGCAATGAGGGGGCAACGGCTGCACTACGTTGGTTAGAGAAAACTGAGGCAGTAATTAAAATAAGTAAATGTGCCGAGGAGGATAAGGTTATGTATGCGTCTCACCTTTTCAAGGAAGAGGCATTAGAATGGTGGAACACGGTACTGCAAGCCAAGGGAAGCGACATGGCTTATGCCATGAGTTGGGAAGAATTTAAGCAATTAGTGGAAAGGAAATTCTGCCCTGAATATGAAAAGGAACAAATGGCGAATAAGTTCCTAAGCCACCGAATGGTAGATGTTGACTGTCGAGGGTATACTTCAAAATTCTTCGAATATGCCAGAATTGTACCAACTCTGGCTTCGCCAGAACCGGTACTTATTTCTCGCTATATTTGGGGTTTGATTAGCGAAATTCATGATATCGTCACAGCTGCGAGACCCCGCACAATTGACGATGCGGTGGAATTAACCAACACATTGAACGACAGACTGGTACGTACGCGAGAAGAAAACAGGAAAAAGGAATTAGCCCACAAGATTACCCAAGGGTTCCGTGGGGTAATATTTTCAAGAAAAAGAGAACTGGGCAATCTTCCACCCCGCCATTTTGCAGAAACTGTAAAAAGAAACATTTTGGAAGATGTAATGAAGTCTGCAACTTCTGCAAAGCTTTGGGGCATCGAGAGGAGGAGTGCAGAAAGAAAACAAGGATCTGCTACAATTGCGGCGAAGCTGGACATTTAAGGCCAGAATGTCCTAAACTAGTCAAACCAGCTGACAACAAGGCCAAACCTACGGAAGGGGCTACGAAGAAAAATGCAAGAGCCTTTCAGCTGACAACCCAGGAAGCAGATCTGATTCCAGACGTGATGCTGGTACGTTCCTAGTTCACGATGTTTATGCGAAAGTATTATTTGACTCTGGTGCAAACCAAAGTTTTATAAATACTTCATTCTGCCAAGCTCTTAAGCAACCTTTAACCAAACTTAGGCAAATTTATACGGTAGAAACGACAGATGGAAATTCTGTTAATATAGATAAGATTTTGCAAAAAGGCAAGGTAGAACTTTCAGGCCACAAATTTTCAGCAAACCTGTTACCTATGAATTTAGCTGGATTAGATGTTGTGTTAGGAATGGATTGGTTAGTAGCCAACCATGCTCGAATCCTCTATGACAAGAATTCCATAGAAATTCATACACCCGCAGAAGAAGTAATTATAATTACAGGAGATAAGCCGCGCAAACCATTAAAGTTCATCTCGGTAATGAAAGTGGCTAGTTATGAGCGAAAACAAGGAATAGTGTATATGATTTCGGTAATAATTAACACTAAAAATAAGGAACTTCAGGAAAATCCTGTAGTATCAGAATACCCGGATGTATTCCCAGAAGAGCTACCAGGATTACCACCAGATAGGGAAGTAGAGTTTAGAATTCATCTAATTCCAGGAATAACACCAATAGCCAAGGCACCCTATCGGCTAGCACCCACCGAAATGTTAGAACTGAAAAAACAGTTAGAGGAATTGCCCAGTAAAGGATTTATACAACCTAGTTCATCCCCTTGGGAGCACCAGTGTTGTTTGTGAAAAAGAAAGATGGTTCGATGCGAATGTGTATCGATTATAGGGAATTAAATAAGGTTACAATTAAGAATCGATACCCATTACCTAGGATTGACGATCTTTTTGATCAACTTCAAGGAGCGAGATATTTTTCTAAGATAGATTTACGCTCCGGATATCAACAGTTGAAGGTACAAGAAGAAGACATACCTAAAACCGCTTTCAGAACTAGGTATGGTCACTACGAGTTTACAGTCATGCCATTTGGACTAACAAATGCCCCTGCAGCCTTTATGGACATGATGAATAGAATCTGTAAGCCGTACTTGGATAAATTTGTGATTGTCTTCATCGACGATATACTTATTTATTCCAAAAGTCAGGACGAACATTGTGAGCATCTACGAGCACTCTTAACTTTGTTAAGAAAGGAAAAGCCTTACGCCAAATTCTCAAAGTGTGAATTTTGGCTACAGGAGGTGCAATTTTTAGGACACATGGTGAATCACGAAGGTATTCATGTAGATCCCTCCAAAATAGAAGCAATCACCAATTGGAAGGTCCCACAATCAGCTACTGAAGTTAGAAGTTTTCTAGGATTAGCTGGTGTAACACCTCGCAAAATCATGTCCAATATAGTATCGACACGTGTCATGGACTTTAAACGTTTAACGGATTGATTACGAGGGGCTAAAGTTGACAAACGAAGAAAGTATGTGTGTAAGAGGATCCAAAGTGTTAACACATGAAAATTTTTCCTTTCAACGACCCTACACGATGTTTATACCCTTAAACGAATAAACAATGAATCGTATGAAACCGATTGTGGAAGAAAGTGAAAGTTTACAAGATGCGAGGGTTAAATGTGTCAACATGTTTAATTAATACCTCTGAGTGACCTTTTAACGAATCCGAAGCTTTGTAACGATTAATTATACTCCCGAGAATAAGTGATAAAAATTTCACAAGGTTTCGATATCGTATGAGGAAAATACGTTAACTTTCGTAATTAAGGGATTAAAAGCGTCAACAAGGCAAAACTTATGTTTTCGGTTATCATGTAACGAAACAGGACCTAATGGTGTTTGGTTATATCTCATGGATCACAAGAATAAAAGTTAAATGGGTTAAATGTGCTTAAAATGAAAGAATTTACGCTTTAGAAGGTCCAGGGGGTGAAAATGTCATATTTGAAAACTTGCTGATCAGGTGACCTACATGGTGGCGTCACGCCACCACCATCACCTTCTGCCATCGCGCGACGCGACGACTTGATCTGGGCAGATTCTCTGCACAGCTGCATGTACAGCAGGTTACACCGCCTTTGCATGGTGGTTTTCGAATTCAGGGAGTGATCCAATGGTTTTACATGCATAGGGGATACCTGGGATGATCAGGAAACACTTGTAGACTTTGTTCGAATGATCTTGTGATGTTTTAAGTCCTATATAAGACACCATGTTGCAACACTTGAAATTGCTCACTTTGAAATCATTTCAAAACCCATTCTCTGGAGATCTCTGGACTTCAAGAAGTTTTCTCAAGTTCCTAATTCGTGTTAAGTACCATTGTAAGTGTTCTTAACCTCCTAAGTTCAAGTTTTATTAGTCTAATGACCAAAGGTAAAAGTCGTCGTAACTAAGCTTTGAATTAGTGATTAATCACTAATGGTCCAGTCATTTTTCGAATTAAAAGTGGCCATGAGTTGGTAATTATGTGGGTAATAAACCCTTAAAGGGGCACCCTCTGATTTCCACTCTAACTTGGTCAATTGTCGGGTCAAACTTAATATTAAAAAGTCAACAGAAAGCTATTTTGCAAATAAACTCATAACTAACAATGCAGAGGTTATGGGACTTGTTTTAACACTAATATAACTTGGTAATTAATGTATGAACATGTCTAAGCATGTTCAACCCGACAATTCTGGGTCTAGGCTCGGTTCGGAACCGAAAGTCGCAAAAGAAGACTTTTGCTTTGACTTTCAGTTCTGGCCCGATTTTACTTAATTTAAATATTCCTTAGGGTTCCATTAGGACCATATTACATGTAAGTATAACCCTCTGAGTTTATACAATGTGGTTCCTTTGTAATCCTAGTTTATTGCATGTTTCTGTTATTTGCTTAAATGTTAACCATTATGCCCTTTTGATATTAAAACAAGATTTTTGAAATTATCAGAGGACAAAAACCTTTATTAATGATTTATAAACGTGTCCTAAAAATTTGACATCAGTTTGAGGTCTAAATTAGGAGTTATGCCCAATATCGTAATTTGAAAGCTTTTTATTAATTAAACGACATTATTAGCATAAAGCCTATCTAAACCCAAATTTTGACACCAAACTTGTTACCCACTGATGTAATATAATATTTTGGGATTTTTGAAGATTTTTATTAATTTTTAAACTGATTATAACATGGGGTTCTTGCTTAAATTCGGTAATTGACGGTTATACCCTTTTTACTAATAAAATGAGTTTTACATAACATTTTGATACAAAATCTTTTGCTTCTGATATTATATGATAAATAAAATATTTTAAGCCTTCTGGGCTGATAAAAATCTCAGCTTTCCTTATATAATCCGAAAATCGCCTAAAACCGACTTTTTAAGCATTATAAACGCATAGTATGGGTTAAAACTATTTTTGGCATATAAGACTTAATACCTACTGATGTTTTAAGTAAATTTTTATAATTTAACAGTAAGAAAAAGTAAGAAATGACCAAAATGCCCCTACGGTGCATAGTTTGGCTATAAATGATAAATTTCACATATATGCAATACCCTACTGATATGACTTACAAAAATAAATATTTTTACTGATCATTTTACACCAGAACCTCAGATTAATATTTAATCTCTTTTATAACCTTAAAAATGACCAAAATACCCCCACGGGGTATAAATTGACTTTAAATTCGTTTTGGGCATAATGGAAGGTATCCTACAGATATCATAACACATTTTAAGCATATTAACTTAGGAAACTTGTACATGAATCATTTGGTTACCCGTTATGCATTTATCGCGTTCGGTACGGTTTATGTAACTAGTTTGCATAAATTAACCGAAACGGGTCAAACCTTATCATTATCACTTCAAAATCCAGAATGTGTTTAGTTTACCCATATTATACAAGTCTTCATACTTTTTGGGTCTAAACCACATTCTAATCCGGTCTTCGCTTAATCTTGCGTTTTGAATCGTATACCTTTCTTTAAAAATTAACCGGTCTAAGTTTAAACTTAAGTAAGACCCGTTAGGAATCTAATAGGTTATTGAAACCTTCATTCCAGATTTAGGGGACCAGTAAAAGCTACCTGTACTTTCTTGATTGTATACGGCTGGGATAAATTGTATAATTTGCTCAGGTAAATACTTTTAACTTATTTTCCCTTATACGGGCTTGGGGTACGGTATGTAAAATACCGCTTGGTCGGGTATTAAATTTTTTATCGTATGAAGGTTAAATCATTGAGATAACCCGTTTAATCTGTTTTGTTTGTTAAAGCCTTTGGGGGGTTAATGACCATGTCCTGGATATCCTCGGCTCATTCATTGAAATGGCCACGACTTAAGCACGGGGTGTAGGCATACACCTGCCGGTGCGTATGTAAAATGATATACCTGCCTGTTCGAGAATAACTCGCCGTAGGTTATATTATGTGGTGTGTCTATTAATCTTTAACCCGGTATTCAACCCGGGCTACTGTACGTATAATAAACATATAATTCTTTTACAAGATTATTTTTAAATAATTATCTCAAGTTATAAAAGAATATTTGTGACATGTGCATTTAAATCAATTTTCTTAAACATTTTAAAATGAGTCAGTTAATTGTATTTACCAGTGAAAACTGACGTATTTTCCAAAAAGGTTAAGTGCAGGTACTAAGCGAAATGGGCTGGCTACTCCTAGCATCAAATAAAGAGCCTTGCAAAGCTTAGATGTTTAAAAATCTGTTGAACACTGTTTCCGCTATTTTAGATCCGCCTGTGGATCCTTTTACAACCGTTTTGTAATAATTAATATTACTTTCAATCGGTTTGTAATGTTATTATCATTAGACTTCCGCTGTGTATTAAACTGTGATAAATTGACTATGATGATATCAACTACGTCACGATACTCCCCATCGGGCCAACCGGTAATACGTGGAAATATCAGGGTGTGACAGGTTGGTATCAGAGCCAACATTGAGTGAATTAAACACTAGCCTTTTGTGTTTAATCTCAATGACACATTTTGCACATTCTTCGACTTCCGAGTCTAGACAAAGAACTTAGGACTAATCCTAATATGTTTTATTTTGTCCTTTATTGTTTTCCTTTGTTGTTTCTTTTGTTTGTTTTGACAGGTTCAACAAAATGCCACCAAGGTTCTGAAGAGGAGGACGAGGCAAGGGGCTATTCAACGCCCCTAACGATCACGAGGCCAGACCTTCCCACCGGCGAACTCCGTCTGTTACAATGAGCACCAGTCAAGAAGACTGGAGGACCTACTTAGAGCCTGCGAGGCATTCTGTCTTGCTTAGCTCCTCACCTTCCTACCATGATTCCTTCGGGCTCCATCAAGGCAACGAGTCCGACCATTCACGCCATTCCTACCTACCACTGCAGCGATCGGGGTCGCACCACGCATTTCAAGACCCGACCCCGTATTTCCAGAGCCGGTTTAACCCGGTAAATCAGATTGAAGAACCAATGGGTCATAATCCATTGGGCCCCGAAGACCATTTTCCTGAGGCGCAGGACATGGATATGGATGATGACCCAGATCCTGCTGAACCACCATCTGGGACACCTACTCACCCCATCGAGATTTCGGATGGGTCGTCTTTTCATGGATCACCTTATCGTGGTCCAGACAGCTATGAGGCAAGGTTTGCCCAATACGACTGGGTGTTTACTCCCTCCTACAACCCATCGCAACAGCAACAGCAGGATCCCTCTGAGGATTCACGTTTTGTAGCGGTCACTCCACCGCCACCACCACCAGTACAACAACCGCTTCCGGAGCCACCGAGGCGAAGAAGAACAGGTGCACGGATGTCCATGCGAGGAGGGGATTTCCATTTCAGCACCCCTCAACATTCAAGTGGCAGTCATTACCCGCCACTTTATGAAGACCCACAGATGGGTGGGCCTTCAAACCCCGTTTCCGAGGTGGACTCCGCGCCAGTCGCACCGCCACTAGTGGGTTTTGATAACCCAATTCTTTCATACGCCGGTGCAGCGGCGTATAACCCATTTGAGCAGCCTGCCTACCCGGGATACAACTACTACAATGCCCCCGATGTTGACCCATACCTCGTAGCAGCCAACTACAATACTCTTCACCCTGAAGGGCCCTATGCAGCTTCGTACCAGTCTGGGTACCAAGCTTTTTGGTATCCATACCCGCCACCTCCTCAACCTCCACAGCAGCAGCCGCCACAGCCGCCACTGATACCGCCACCACAGCAATAGGAGATTCTTCAAAGGTTGAGCCGGGTGGAACAGGTGGTTCAAGAAGAGCGTAGGAACCACCGGGGATTTCTCAAGGGTCTAGCGAATCTAATCAAAAAGGGTAGTTGCACGGTACCCCTGACCGCGGAAGGGATCTCCCTTCCCAGTTCACCACCCGACAAGGATCCTGGCGGCAAATACCCATAGCCATCAAAGAGGGGTAAGAAACATGTTTCGAACCCGAGACCTCAAGTGTCCTCGGTCCGGCTTAAAGCGGGTGTCGGTGGCCACCAAAGTGGCACTAATGGGAATTGAACTTGGGTCTCCATTGGAGAACCCAAGTCACTCCACCACTAGGCCACTTGTGGTGGTTAGGGATTTTTGAAGATTCTAATCAAGGGAAAGAAGAAAAGGGATTTTTGAAGATTCCTTATTTATTTGTATTGTAACTTCTTTATTTCCAATTAAATCCATGCGTGGACATCTATTTATGTATTCAGTCCCTGCGAGGACTTGTATTTTCAGTTTAGCCCCTGCGTGGGCAAGTTATTTCTGTTAAAGTCTCGTTTAGGGCATTTATGTACTCTTTTTATTTAATTATGGAATGTGTTGAGTTTAAAATTTTAATTATTATTATATGCATAAATATAATATATAAAATAATACAAAATATCATTCCTTTTAAAAATTAACCTGCCATTATATATAAACGAAAATCTTGAAGGCAAAACCTAGCCATGTGTCATTTTAAGACAGGGCCATGATGGTAGTTCCTTTTTAAGATTCAAATCCTTGTTAACATCTGAATACATGTTAACACTCCTGGCAAATGTGATTCGATAAAATCACATAAGTCATCCTTATATTGGATTCTTCCAATTCCTTTCTTTATTATTTAAACATCCATTTGTGATGTAGGGCCTACTAGCCATATTCATTGTCATATAAGACGAAAGACAGTTGTAGTCTACGACTCCCTGTCAATAAAGGTAATGAATTACGATTCGGGCCTTAGTGCCTCGATCCTATAAGATCATGGCTTTTAAATTAAATTGTCCCTGTGACTTGGCTTTTGCGCCATTATAATGTATTAATAAATCATGACTGAGGATAATTATAATGATAAATACTGAATGAAAATACTTAATAAATTAACCAATATGGTTTATTATTACCATGGTTAATAAAATTACCAAGAAGATAATTCTGTTATAGACTTCTGAATAAATCATTATCATTATTTTATGTAGCAATCAAGCTACATGGCAGAATCTGAAGAAATCAACAGTCACCCTATAGAGAATCATGATACTACCAGAATCAACGTAACTGTAACACCCTCAATACTGGACGGAAATTATTTTAATAATTATATGAACTTCATACAAATCAGAGTTTACAAGAATTTTTCGTGTTTAAAGACCATACATATTTGTGATAGTACCCAAAACAAATCCAAGATAGAACATAACAAGTTTCAAGTTAACCCTAACTAGTCAACTAATAACTAGTTTAAAGGAATCAAAACACTATTAACAAAACATTTACAATATGATTAAAGTCTAGACAAGGTTAAGTTTGGTGCGGAAGCTTCAAAATGCGTGTTCGGTTCTTGACAACGTACTTGATCACCATCCGGGAGGACCCCATCCATACCTAGAGTCAAACCACTAAAAACATTTGTTTTGACATTAATATAGTACGTATAAACGAATTCCGACATCGAAAAGTGAATAAAATACTCAGTTTCCTGGGCTCTACCGTAATTTACGGCATCTACCGTAAATTACGGTAGACCCTGAATAATCTTGGTCTGCCGTAAGACAGTAGAGGTTCACCGTAAGTCATTTGCTTTCCACCGTAAATTACGGTGGAGACCGTAATTTACGGTGGACGCTGTAATTTTGCCATTTAGCTATTTTGTGGATTTCGCCCCAATCCGCATACCGTTTTAGGCGATTTCTTTGCTGTATGTCTGTAAATTCATTACGAACATGTTCATTTCGACTGTCATACCAACAATTGACTCACCGATCATACGGCTAAAAGTTACTATACTATCGTTTATTCGACCCATTCTAACTATAAGTGTATATTTCCAATTTCTATTCTAAAACCTTTTAGATGTCATTACCCAAGTTCCCGGGCTTGTACATCTTGGTATATTTGCGCTATTCATGGCTTTGTGTTTCCTTGGAGCTAAAAGCTCGTTTCCTCGGAATTCAACATTCCGATTTAAACGGCCTTTTCAACATACCCTCATTTATTATTCCAATATCCTGGATTCACAACTTAAAGTATCATAGCTAGGTTCATAAGCGTAGTGCAATTCAACACTTAACAATTTACGAACCATCATATCGCTATTGTCATGATTCCTTTTATGGTATCTATTCAACCAGTTTGACTATCTAGTGAAAACCTTCACTTTATTAACAAGTCAAACCTAATCCCAAGTCTTTATTTTGACCCGTTTGATGTTCAAGTGAACTACGCCACTTTAGAACACGTCAAACGCATCCTTTACACTACGATTCTATCTATACACTAAACTCAAACATATATGCGTAATTTAACGAGACTAAAGTCACGTACCTTTAGAGCACACCCTTCAAGCGCGTATCTCCTCCTCCGGCTTGTCCGCTTGACGATCCGGATGCTTGGCCTAAAGAGTTCAATTCAACTTACATTTAGAACCCTTTTTGTAATTATTAACACATAAATTGCCACATTAGTCAATTATGCGTTTTTATCCGATTTTCAACATATTAATTCCCCACTTAGGCATTTCAACAAACACCTAGTGGGCCAAATTTTCACATGATTATTACCAAGTTCATGACTTGTTAACTTGTCTAAATCAACTCCAATTAGGCAAACATATACATATTTTCAACATCAATATTTCAGAGATTATCACATAATTTCAGTTTACACTAAATCAAAAGTCTTAATCCTAGTGTTTATCAAGTTCTACTAACTTGTTAATCACCCACTATGGTGATTATGAACCTTACAAACATCATGCAAGATTTTGACAAGAATTCATCTAGGGTTTGTCCCTAAACCTTATATCACTTCCAATTTCATTCATGCATGAAACAATCAAGCTCAATTTCAACTTTTCATGATTTGTCTAGAACTTGAGATGCATCAAAAATACCGAAATTTACATACCTTATGATCCCTACAACAAGGAGACCACTAATCTATATTCAGATTTTGATTTGAACTTGCTTTGAGCCTTCAATTCGTGGTTTTTGTGATATCTAGGGTTTTGAGAGTGGGGGTCGCCCTTCTCTTGCTCCTGATCGACCAGACATCCCAAATGGGGTGTTTGGTTTTGTTTTTAATTAAAAATTGATAATACAAGTTTCAATTTTTGATAACATAAGCCCCTCCACTTTTGTTTAACATATAGTTTGGTTATTCTAACCCCATTTCGAGTTATTTCTAGACTTCTAGTTAACTAGGTTATAATTTCCCAGTTAAATAAATTCTTGTTTATTTAAACTTTATAATTCTAATATAAAGTTTTATATTTCTGGGGTGTTACAAGTCCACCCCCCTTAAAAGGGTTTCGTCCCCAAAACCGAGTTACGTACCAAATAACGTAGGGTAGAGCCGTTGCATTTCTTCTTCGGATTCCCATGTGGTATCCGCACCCTTCCGGTGTTCCCATTTAACCTTCACTTGGTTAATCACTTTGTTCCTCAAACTCTTCTCTTTACGATCTAAAATCGCAATTGGTTTTACTGCATAGTTGAGGCTGTTATCCACCTCGATATCATCGTAGTGGATATGAGCAGTTTCGTCTGCTAAACATTTTCGGAGATGTGACACATGGAATGTGCTATGAATCCCACTTAACTCCTCGGGTAGTTCGAGACGATATGCTACTTTACCAACCCGTTCGGTGATTTTGAATGGTCCAATAAATCTTTGGCTCAACTTCCCTCTTTTTCGGAACCGTATTATTCCTTTCCACGGCGATACTTTCAGCATTACCTTATCGCCCACTTGAAATTCAATCGCCCTCTTTCGTTTATCCGCGTACAACTTTTGTCGATCCTGAGCCGCTTTTAGGTGAGTTCGGACCAAGTCGATCTTCTCATTCGTAGTTCGGATTATATCAGTAGGTGCTAGTCCTCGTGGACCCACTTCTCCCCAACATACCGGGGTTCGAAACTTTCTACCATATAACATCTCATATGGAGCCATTTTAATGCTCGAGTGATAGCTATTGTTATATGAAAATTCGACCAAGGGTAGATAGACATCCCAACTACCCCCGAAGTCAATAATGCAAGCCCGCAACATATCCTCCAACGTTTGTATTGTTATTTCACTCTGCCCATCCGTTTGTGGATGGTAGGCGGTGCTAATGAACAGTTTAGTCCCCATTTGTTCTTGGAAGTCACGCCAAAAATTTGAAGTGAATCGAGTATCTCTGTCTGACACAATGGATATCGGTACCCCATGGCGTGCTATGATTTCATTGGTGTACACCTCTGACATCTTCTCGGATGTATAAGTCTCACGAACCGGAATGAAGTGAGCACTTTTCGTCAATCTATCCATGACTACCCATATAGCATCAAACCCGCGGTTGGTTTTGGGTAGTTTGGTCAACAAATCCATGGTGATTTGTTCCCATTTCTAAACTCGGACGTCCAATGATTGCAACTTACCATATGGCTTTTGGTGCTCTGCTTTGACTTGCAAGCAGGTCAAACACTTCTCCACATATTTCACGATGTCTCGTTTCATTTCGGGCCACCAATAATTTTGTTTTAAATCATTATACATCTTGGTCGCCCCCGGATGTATTGAATAACGAGATTTATGGGCCTCGTCAAGTAGAAGTGCCTTGGCCCCACATGAGTTTGGAACCCAAATTCTCCCAAATCGAGTTTTCAATCCTTGGTTATCATCCGCCAGGTTTTTTAACTGCCCAACTATTCTTTCCCTTTTCACATTTTCTTCCTTTATTGCTTCAATTTGAGATTTCTGGATTTTCTCAAGCAAACCCGATGTCACAATTAGTTGCATCGATCGTACTCGAATAGGCGTATAATCTGTCTTTCGGCTCAACACGTCTGCCACTACATTAGCCTTCCCGGGGTGGTAATGTATTTCACAATCAAAGTCTTTGACGGTTTCTAACCACCGCTTCTGCCTCATATTTAATTCCTTCTGATCGAAGAAATACTTCAAGCTTTTATGGTCGGTAAAGATAGTGCATTTCACCCTGTACAAATAATGCCTCCATATTTTCAAGTCGAACACCACCGCCGCCAACTCGAGGTCATGGGTAGGATATCTCTACTCATGAGTCTTTCGCTGCCTCGAGGCATAGGCTATAACCTTGCCTCGTTGCATCAAAACACAGCCAAGCCCCGAATGTGATGCATCTGAGTAAACTACCATGTCGTCTGTTCCATCCGGTAATGACAATACCGGTGAATGGGTCAGTTTTTCCTTAAGCGTTTG
>JARYGA010043049.1:0-44217 GCA_030545235.1 Helianthus tuberosus
TAGATCTATGGGCTTCCTCTAATATTCTGTCTCGTAGATTTCCTTGTCTAGGTACCTAAATTCTTTTCTTATGGAATATCCAAATTCCACCAGTCCCTTGTTCTAATTCCTTCATTATCCCTTTCATTCCTTCAGCATCATCCTTGATTGTTGTTTCTTTAATATTTTTCAGTTGTTTCATTAAATCTATTTGCATATTTAACCTAAGAGCACGTACTCGTCTTTGCTTCTCATGATACTTACGACTTAAGGCATCTGCTACTACATTTGCTTTTCCCTCGTGATACTGAATGTCACAGTCGTAATCACTAAGATCTCCGTCCACCTTCTTTGCCTCATGTTCAATTCTTTTTGCCCAAAAATATTCTTAAACTCTTATGATCTGTAAAGACGGTAAACTTACTACTATACAGATAATGTCTCCAAATTTTAAGGGCAAAATAACTCTTGGTCATGAGTTGTATAATTTTCCTCGTGCTTCTTTAATTGTCTTGATGCATAAGCAATTACTTTCTTACGTTGCATCAATATGCATCCTAATCCTAATTTAGAAGCGTCACAGTAAACTACAAAATCTTCTGTTCCTTCTGGTAAAGCAAGAATTGGTGCATTTGTTAATCTTTGCTTCAGGATTCTAAAGGCTTCTTCCTGCTTAGGTCCCATTCAAACTTTACAGTTTTACATGTTAACTTAGTTAATGGGACAACTATCTTAGAAAAGTCTCGAATAAAACGTCTATAGTATCCAACTAATCCTAGAAAACTTCTAACTTCTGTAGCTGACTTTGGGACTTTCCAATTCGTGATGGCTTCTATCTTTGAAGGATCTACGTGGATTCCTTCATGATTGACCATGTGACCTAGGAATTGCACTTCTTGTAACCAAAATTCACACTTAGAAAATTTAGCATAAAGCTTTTCTTAATAGGGTTAAGAGTACATGCAAGTGTTCACAATGTTTGTCCTTGCTTTTGGAATAAATAAGTATATCGTCAATAAAGACAATTATAAATTTATCCAAATACAGTTTACATATCCTATTCATCATGTCCATAAATGCTGTAGGAGCATTTGTTAATCCGAATGGCATGACTATAAACTCGTAGTGACCATACCTAGTTCTGAAAGCAGCTTGGGAATGTCCTCTTCCTGTACTTTCAGTTGATGGTATCCGGAGCGCAAATCTATCTTAGTAAAATACCTAGCTCCCTGAAGTTGATCAAAGAGATCATCAATTCTAGGTAATGGGTATCGATTCTTAATAGTAACCTTATTTAATTCTCTATAATCGATACACATTCGCATTGATCCATCTTTCTTTTTCACGAACAACAAAGGTGCTCCCCAAGGGGATGAACTTGGTTGTATGAATCCTTTTTCTAACAATTCATCTAATTGCTTCTTTACCTCTAGCATCTCCGTTGATGCTAAACGATAAGGTGCATTAGCAATTGGAGCAGTTCCAGGTACTAGATGAATTCTAAATTCTACTTCCCTATCTGGTGGTAATCCAGGTAGCTCTTCTGGGAATACATCTTGGTATTCTGACACTACCGAAATTTCCTTAAGTTCCTTGCCCTTAGTGTTAATGATTACTAAAATCATATACACTATGCCTTGCTTCCGTACGTAACTAGCAGCTTTGATCACTGAGATGAACTTCACTGGCTTGCTCGGCTTATCTCATTTGATCAGGATTCTCTCTCCTATTGGTGCACGGATCTCTACAGAATTCTGATCACATAGGATTCGAGCATGGTTGGCTACTAACCAATCCATTCCTAACTGTTTTGGTCAAAAATTACCGAAGCAATTTAGTGATCAAATTAGTTTTGTGAGGTAGTGTGCTAGTAATACATCGTGAAAAATATGTTGGCTTGTTAGTTTGAAAAAACAGTTCCAGGATATAGCTCAGGATACCGAGCTATATCTATAATCAAACAATGAGCAGAAAGTAAAGGGGTGACACAAGATATACGAGGAAAGCCCTTGATCAAGCTAGATCGCCGGCATAAAACCTTGGGAGCTGACAATCGCAGCTACCTTGTTCTTCTTATTACTTCAAACGTCAGGATACAGTGCAGGATATTGATAAGATCGCTAAGTGTTACAATAGTTTTTTAGAAGGTATGATTTGCGAGAGAGTAGAAGTGTTTGAGAGTAGTGAGTGTTGTGTCCTATTTGATCTGATATATCCGTCTATTTATAGCTAAGAAATTAAACAAAATCTCCTACAAATGGGGGATACCATCGAATATTCCTTACTTAACATTGGAGACCAAGTAAAGCGGCTTCAAAGTATTTCTTCGAACAACTTGGACCGAGTCTTCCTAGGAAAAGGTCCTCATGAACGTTGCAAGCTTGGCCTCGTACTCCTGCACATAATCCGTTAGTGATCCTCAGGATACCATCCAGGATGTTACCAATATCCTGAGTCAGCATCCCAAGAATGAACATTTACCATATAGCCAAGATATAATTCAAGATATTATCCAGGATATGGTCTCAGAATTTCACCCGTAACAATTGTCCCCAAAAATGTTACCGTTAAGTATCCTGATACTAACGGTTACATTTTTTTTACGAATAACGAGGCAATTAAGAGATAAGACCTTGATGTGACTACTTGTAACCGTGCAGCCTATAATTACTCATTACATCCCTATAACTTCTCATCCCCATCCTCATTTAATCCTTACCGAAGAGAAAAAAGGTAAAAATTTTCTCTCTCATTTCCATCTTCTTCCTTCTATTCTGCTCAATATTCCGGCAACCATATGGCGAGGCAGACCAGATCCAGCTCCGGTGACTCCACTCCTACATTTATCCACCAGAATATTCTCCAAGATCCGAAGAAAGAAATATGCTCCTTCGATAGTGCTCACTTGTCGGCTCTCAAAACCTTCGGCATCTTCCTGAAAGGGACGGTGTTTCGGCCGTTTGATCGGGAAATCCGGCCGGACATGGTTTCCGACGAGTGGTTGTGTTTTAATGCTTTTCCCTTTACCCTAGGGTTGCAATTTCCTTTTCCAGATTTCATCACTGAGTTCTTTAACACCACGAAAATATGTTTTAGTCAAACAATGCCGATGCTCTGGCGAGTCTTGCTTGTTCTTGATCAAATCAAGAACAACCATGTCTCTGATCTTTCCATTCATGATCTCCCCTTAGCATATCGGCTTAGATGCCATGGTTCTTGTCGATTCTTGTTTTATTCTACCTCCGGCGATCCACTGATACTTCGTGCCACCAGGAATGAGGAGGAATGGAAATCCAAATTTTTCTTTGTAAAAAGAGACTCAATCCCTGGTGGAACGGATTATCCGGTGCAGTGGTTGAGAAAGGTTAGGATTTAGGGTTTTAGGATGATCCTATATTATATCCTGTTTCATATCTTGCACTAAATTTTCTATTTTCTTGTACACAACCGACTTCAGAAAGCTTGCACCTCCCTTAGCCGACTCACAGAAGAGAATCGACGCCATCAGACTCCTTCCAGAGCCTGAAAGAAGTTTCAATCCGTTTCCACCATCTCCAAGTCCACTCTCCAGTTCAAACATGTCTGGTAAGGATCCTGCATACATGTTTTTATTTGATATGTTTAGGAAAGAGTTTTACTCCCTGTATGCAGACTCCAGCAAAGTTCCAATCCTCCCGGACCTTGATGAGCTTGATAGTTACCCCACTCCAGTCAATGTCAAGAAAGAAACTCCTGCTACCACCAGCTCCAAACCGCTTTCGGCTCCTAAGCCCAACCCGAGAACTCGTGCTTCCACCGCCAAGAAGAGGAAAGGCTCCGAAGTCAGCACCCCAGGCTCTGTAGGGTTCTCATACGAAGAACTCAGTTTAACTGACTCCTTGGAGCCGATGACATCCTTCCTCAACAAGGTAATATCCTGGTACTGTATCCTGCACACATATCCTGACAGATTATCCTGCAGGATATCCTGGTTAGTGAATTTTGATTCATACTTGAATTTTGACTTGCAGGGTCTCCAGCATCTGCTTCACCTCTACACCGATGCCTGCAGCACGACCAAATTTCAAGAGGCCAGGATCAAGCAGCTTGAGACTACCGTTGCTGACCAGGGTGCCATTGCTGAAGTTAAGAGCCGGCACTATGAGGATAAGCTGAAGAAGGTCACTCAGGATGCTGAAATAAAGCTGGCAGCCATCCAAGTGGAGCATGAGCAGGCTATGGTCTCTTTCCAGGAAGGGATCAAGAATTCAGCCGTTGTCTCCCTGTTACAAGTTCGCATCAAGATGGCTTATGAGGCCAAGGAGACAGGTCTGGAGTGCCCATCCTGGCCGGTTGATTCCTGGGTGGCAAAGCTGAAGGAGCTTAGAGGCAAAGTTGTGCCGTATCCTGCTGGGGCTGGTGAATCCTCGAAGTCAGCAGAGGTGGTGGACAAGGCTGGAGAGAAGAAGGATGCTGGGACAGATGCTGGTTGAGAAAGGGTAGGATTTAGGGTAGGATTTAGTGGAACGGATTATCCGGTGCAGTGGTTGAGAAAGGGTAGGATTTAGGGTTTTAGGATGATCCTGTCTTATATCCTGTTTCATATCTTGCACTAACTTTTCTATTTTCTTGTACACAACCGACTTCAGAAAGCTTGCACCTCCCTTAGCCGACTCACAGAAGAGAATCAACGCCATCAGACTCCTTCCAGAGGCTAAAAGAAGTTTCAATCCGTTTCCACCATCTCCAAGTCCACTCTCCAGTTCAAACATGTCTGGTAAGGATCCTGCATAATATCCTGCATACATGTTTTTATTTGATATGTTTAGGAAAGAGTTTTACTCCCTGTATGCAGACTCCAGCAAAGTTCCAATCCTCCTAGACCTTGATGAGCTTGATAGTTACCCCACTCCAGTCAATGTTAAGAAAGAAACTCCTGCTACCACCAGCTCCAAACCGCTTCCGGCTCCTAAGCCCAACCCGAGAACTCGTGCTTCCACCGCCAAGAAGAGGAAAGGCTCCGAAGTCAGCACCCCAGGCTCTGAAGGGTTCTCATACGAAGAACTCAGTTTAACTGACTCCTTGGAGCCGATGACATCCTTCCTCAATAAGGTAATATCCTGGTACTGTATCCTGCACACATATCCTGACAGATTATCCTGCAGGATATCCTGGTTAGTGAATTTTGATTCATACTTGAATTTTGACTTGCAGGGTCTCCAGCATCTGCTTCACCTCTACACCGATGCCTGCAGCACGACCAAGTTTCAAGAGGCCAGGATCAAGCAGCTTGAGACTACCCCTGCTGACCAGGGTGCCATTGCTGAAGTTAAGAGCCGGCACTATGAGGATAAGCTGAAGAAGGTCACTCAGGATGCTGAAATAAAGCTGGCAGCCGTCCAAGTGGAGCATGAGCAGGCTATGGTCTCTTTCGAGGAAGGGATCAAGAATTCAGCCGTTGTCTCCCTGTTACAAGTTCGCATCAAGATGGCTTATGAGGCCAAGGAGACAGGTCTGGAGTGCCCATCCTGGCCGGTTGATTCCTGGGTGGCAAAGCTGAAGGAGCTTAGAGGCAAAGTTGTGCCGTATCCTGCTGGGGCTGGTGAATCCTCGAAGTCAGCAGAGGTGGTGGACAAGGCTGGAGAGAAGAAGGATGCTGGGACAGATGTTGGTTGAGAAAGGGTAGGATTTAGGGTAGGATTTAGTGGAACGGATTATCCGGTGCAGTGGTTGAGAAAGGGTAGGATTTAGGGTTTTAGGATGATCCTGTCTTATATCCTGTTTCATATCTTGCACTAACTTTTCTATTTTCTTGTACACAACCGACTTTAGAAAGCTTGCACCTCCCTTAGCCGACTCACAGAAGAGAATCGACGCCATCAGACTCCTTCCAGAGGCTGAAAGAAGTTTCAATCCGTTTCCACCATCTCCAAGTCCACTCTCCAGTTCAAACATGTCTGGTAAGGATCCTGCATAATATCCTGCATACATGTTTTTATTTGATATGTTTAGGAAAGAGTTTTACTCCCTGTATGCAGACTCCAGCAAAGTTCCAATCCTCCTGGACCTTGATGAGCTTGATAGTTACCCCACTCCAGTTAATGTCAAGAAAGAAACTCCTGCTACCACCAGCTCCAAACCGCTTCCGGCTCCTAAGCCCAACCCGAGAACTCGTGCTTCCACCGCCAAGAAGAGGAAAGGCTCCGAAGTCAGCACCCCAGGCTCTGAAGGGTTCTCCTACGAAGAACTCAGTTTCACTGACTCCTTGGAGCCGATGACATCCTTCCTCAACAAGGTAATATCCTGGTACTGTATCCTGCACACATATCCTGACAGATTATCCTGCAGGATATCCTGGTTAGTGAATTTTGATCCATACTTGAATTTTGACTTGCAGGGTCTCCAGCATCTGCTTCACCTCTACACCGATGCCTGCAGCACGACCAAGTTTCAAGAGGCCAGGATCAAGCAGCTTGAGACTACCATTGCTGACCAGGGTGCCATTGCTGAAGTTAAGAGCCGGCACTATGAGGATAAGCTAAAGAAGGTCACTCAGGATGCTGAAATAAACCTGGCAGCCGTCCAAGTGGAGCATGAGCAGGCTATGATCTATTTCCAGGAAGGGATCAAGAATTCAGCCGTTGCCTCCCTGTTACAAGTTCGCATCAAGATGGCTTATGAGGCCAAGGAGACAGGTCTGGAGTGCCCATCCTGGCCGGTTGATTCCTGGGTGGCAAAGCTGAAGGAGCTTAGAGGCAAAGCTGTGCCGTATCCTGCTGGGGCTGGTGAATCCTTGAAGTCAGCAGAGGTGGTGGACAAGGCTGGAGAGAAGAAGGATGCTGGGACAGATGCTGGTGAGGATGCTGGAGAGGATGCTGTGTGAGGGCATTAAGTGGGCGATGATGGATGTTGATGCCTAGGCCGGAGCCCACTTTTTTATATTTGAATGTTGGTTTGTAACCCCCAAAAAAATTTACTTTTCCTGCATTTTACTTTTCCTGCACTTGAACAATTTATATTTCCTGCATGTTTTTTGAACAACATAACAGTTGGAGGTGGATGGGTCTCGGTTTGAGATGAAACCTTCAACTGTTATGTAAATATAACTAGGAACTTATTGTGCTTTTGGTGGATGGATCTCGGTTTGAGATGAAACCAAAAGCACAAACTTTTGCCATGTTAATAATATAACTCTCTTTTAGCTTTATCTTTGTTGTTACGATTTTATTGCATAAATTTTACTTATGAAAATAGTTTTCGTTGAACATTCTTGGGAACATATGCTGAGAGTATCCTGATAGATATCCTGGTCAGGATACTGCCACATAACTTAAAAATTTACGTAAAATAAGACAAAAAGGAGGGATCATACCAAAGCCTCTTAGAGGGTCAATTCCAATCTTCCATCTTAGGAATGTCCCCAATGCACATTTAAAACTTGAACCCATCCTTTGGATTGTATGGTGTATGTCCCTTGTGTTCAGTATTTTTAAAGACTTGGGAATGCAAACATAGTCATACTTTAGTTTTTCTGTGGATAAAGCCGGAATATCCTGGGGATAATCCCTTAATTTCATTCGCTACAGGCGGGAGTGTATTAACTCCAAGACTTAGAAAGGTGAAAACCTTTAAACCTTAGAGAGTATGAAAATACTCTTTCATGAGAGAGGGTGATCAATCCTCATATACCTTGAGGATCCAGGATATAGCCAATAGTAACGAAATTGTCAGCCACTTTTACATGAACTGGTCCCGCTACCTTGAACTACCCCTGGATAACTTGCGCACCAGGCGGGGTGTTTAAACCCAATTCGTAAGAAAGGTGAATACCTTTAAACCTGTGAAGGGATCAGGATCCCTTAACCGTGAGAGAGGGGGCCAATCCTCTAATCTTTCGAAATATCCTGAGCGTGTATCCTGGAGCTATATCCTGAGGCATATTCTGCAAAACAACCTTAAACTAAGGTGGGTGTTAGCTTGGCTAACACCCCTCCGATGCTTAAGTCAGTATTGGGTTTTAAAGAATAATACAAAATATATTAGAAGGGATAGAACTCATACCATTCTGAGTTAGAAATTAAATTCTAAACTCACTTGAAATAGAGCTTTAAGTGTATAGCATTCCAGGATCTTGGTAGCATATCCCCCTCCATATTCTTGAGTCGGTATGCTCCTTTCCCTGATTCTGATTCAACCTCATATGGTCCTTCCCACTTTGGAGCCAACTTTCCATTTGCAGGATTAGTAGTATTCTGAAAAGCCTTTCTTAACACCCAATCCCTAACTTGGAATCTTCTAGTCCTTATATTCTTGTTAAATGCTCTGGATATCCTCTGTTGATATGCTGGCATCCTTAGCTTTGTTGGATCTCCTGTCTCATCCACAGTATCCAACTCTTGGTACAAGGCTTCAGGATTCTGCTCAAGATCCCGGAGGTTAGATCTTGCTGTCGGTATCACCATTCTATTGGGATCACTGCTTCTGCTCCAAATACTAAGGAGAATGGAGTCTGGCCAGTTGCATTCTTTATTGTTGTTCAATCAGCCCACAAAACAAAGGGTAATTCTTCTACCCATCTTCCTTTCTTAGCCTCCAGTCTCTTCTTCAGGTTGTTGTCAATTATCTTGTTCGAGGATTCTGCTTGTCCATTTGCTTGAGGATGTACTGGAGTACATGTGATCATTTTGATTCCCCAACTCTTGCAAAAGTCAGTAGTCCTCTTGCTTATAAACTGAGAACCATTGTCACAAATTATCTCGGCTGGTACCCCAAACCTGGTCAGGATATTCCTTTTTATGAAGGATACTACTTCTTGGTCTCTAACTTGAACAAATGCTTTAGCTTCAACCCATTTAGAAAAATAGTCAGTCATTGCCAGCATAAAGACTTTTCCTCCTGGAGCTTTTGGCAATTTTCCCACTCTGTCCATCCCCCACTTCATGAATGGCCAAGGGGAAGTTATAGGATATAGTGGTTCAGCTGGTTGATGTAATATGTTACTGTGCCTTTGACATGCATCACATCTTCGAGCATATTCTGCAGCATCTTTCTTCATCGTTGGCCAATAATATCCTGTTCTTAATACCTTTGAAAATAATGATCTGCCCCCAGTATGGTTACCACAATCCCCTTCATGTATATCCTGAAGCACTTCTTTAGTTTCAGGATCCTCCAAGCACCTCAGGCATGGTCATGCAAGAGATTTCTTGTACAAAATATCATTTATAATAGTGAATCGTGATACCTTCATTCTAAAGGCCTTAGGATTTTTATCCTTTGGGATGTGTCCTTCCTTAAAATATCTTATGATTGGGGCCGTCTAGGATTTAGGATCCTCATCAGGATCTTGATCAGGATCCTCAATGCTAGCTACCTCCTTATCCTGTGACTTGAAAAGATCCAGCGCATGATATAGGATGTGAAGTAGTGGTATTTGAGTTCCTTCAGGTATCCTGACTGATGATCCTAGGTTTGCCAAGGCATCTGCTTTAGCGTTATCTTCCCTTGGTACCTGTTCAAGTGTAAAAACATCGAAATATCCTGCTAATTTTTTGAGAATATCGAGATATTTGATTAGCTTCTCACCTTTAACTGCACAGGATCCATTAAAATGATTAGTAATTAACAAGGAATCAACATATACTTGCAAACTCTTAATATTCATGTTCTTAGCCAACTCTAATCCTGCGATCAAAGCCTCATATTTTGCTTCATTGTTAGTGGCAGGAAATTCACATCTAATAGCCTGGGGTAATATGTCCCCCTGTGGCGATTTTAGTAGTATACCCAATCCTACACCTCTAACATTAGATGCACCATCAGTATATAATGTCCAGGATTCTGAGGTTTCTCCTAGTTGCTGAACTTCTAGGTCTACTTCATTTTGAATATCACTACTGAAATCAGCCACAAAGTCAGCTAAAGCCTGAGACTTTATGGCATTTCTAGGTTCATATATTAGATCATAGGCACTTAACTTTACCGACCACTTAGCCATTCTATCTGACATCTCAGGTTTCCTAAGCACATTTTTAACAGGATAATTGGTTTTAACATGAATTCTATGTGTTTCAAAGTAATGTCTAAGCTTTGTTGATGCCATAACGAGGGCTAATATTAATTTTTCTGAATGAGAATATCTAGTTTTAGCATCTAATAAACTTTTGCTAACATAATAGACAGGATACTGCTGACCTTCATGATCCTTTACAAGGACATCACTTACTGCAATCCCTGATACTGCAAGATACAGGGATAATGATTCACCATCCTCAGGCTTCATCAATAGAGGTGCGGTTGACAGATACTGCTTCAAATCCTGCAACGCTACTTCATGCTTTTCCCCCCATTCGAACTTCTTATCTTCTTCAAGATATCATAAAATTCCTTGCATTTTTCCGAGGATCTTGAGATAAATCTGTTTAATGCGGCTACTCGCCCCGTCAGTCTTTGTACATCCTTCATGTTGGAAGGTGACTTGATATCCAAGATGGCTTTAATCTGTTCCGGGCTTGCTTCTATCCCTCTTTTAGTCACCATATATCCTAAAAACTTTCCTACCCCCACTCCAAAATGGCATCTAGCAGGATTCAGCTTCATGTTATATTAATCCAGGATATCAAACGCTCCCTTAATATCCTAGAGGTGATCCTTAGCTTTCTTAGATTTTACTACCATGTCATCGATGTACACCTCCATAGTGTCCCCCAGCTTGTCTTTGAACATCATGTTCACCAATCTTTGATAGGTTGCACCTGCATTTTTCAATCCAAAGGGCATAGCAGTATAACAATAAATACCTGTTGGTGTCATGAAATGTTGGTGCATCCGTCTGTCGTCTACGTCTTCAGTCGTGTCTCGGTACGTTGCGAAGAATGTTCAAGTATGATGTCATGATGACATCACCAAAGAAACATCATCATGACATCATTACACAAGAAGACAAAAGAGATTGCATGAAATTGGATAGTGATTTCGTACATATGGTCAAATTTAGATTTCGCTTATATGTCATTATAGGGATTTCGCTTATAAGGCAAATGATGATTTCGCTTATGTGGTTATAAGTGATTTCGCTTTTGTGTCATGTACACATAAGCGAAATTACATCATCTATATATAGTCATTAGAGCGAAATCTCAGTAATTGTTTTAGGTGTTGTCTTCCGGTGAGCCACGAAGTGCTGCCGAAGTGTCGACAGGTTGTAAACGTCTTTCATATCAATAATATCGACAGTTAAAAGTGAATACGTGCTGAATTACATCGAAACACTTGTTTCCGCCTCTTGTTTTGGTGAAAAACTCTTCTACGTGACTCGTTCGGGTCGAAATTCGATCCTACAATTGGTATCAGAGCCAGTGAAGAAGAGTTTTTGTTATTTCAGCCGATAATTCTGTTTCTACATCTTTCTTTTTCGAAAATCAAAACTTTTTACGGTCAAAATCGCTTCAAATTCACACATAACATTCGTAATCATAGATAAGCAAATCCTTGTAAGTTTCAAAGCTTCAATCGACCTAAAACA
Organism: Helianthus tuberosus; assembly: GCA_030545235.1. Lineage (NCBI taxonomy): Eukaryota > Viridiplantae > Streptophyta > Magnoliopsida > Asterales > Asteraceae > Helianthus > Helianthus tuberosus. The sequence continues at coordinate 11,483 of JARYGA010043049.1, forward strand.
TCGAATTTTTGAGGTATCGCTTTTCCGGACTCGTGAAAAGGTGACATCATCACCTGGTTCCGCTTATTTGGACAGTGACTATTTCGCTCATACGTACAATTTGATTCCGCTCATTTGAACAGTTGGGTTCCGCTTTTGTGACCAAGAGTGATTTCGACTTTGTGACAACTAAGGTCATAGAACAGTGTAATCATGTGATCTGGTGCACCGTTTAATTCATGTGTTTGAACATTGAGTAGTGTGAACTGTTTAAATGTGCTTTGAATTGTGTGAAATATTAAATGAGGATGTCAGGTTGTATCGGTTGATTCGCAATTGCATGTGATTATCGTAAATTGTAGTCCAGATTGTGAAATCCGACTCATTGGTTTTATAAATCCGACTCATTGTGAAGTCCATTAATTCGGTTTGGCATGTGAAGCTTTAATAGGTGGTGTCGGCAAGAAATAATCATGGTATCATGTGATTTGTGTCAGTACCAGGTCATGAGAAATTCAGTTTGGATATAGGTTGAAGTTTGGGCGGCCAAATAGAATTCAGTATCATATTAGAATTGTCGGTTTAGTGGATTATTGCGGCCCAATCAAAGTTTTATGTGATTTGAAATTGTTGGATATCACGTGAAAGGGTGTCAGGTGTGCATGTGGATAAACTTTATATCATCGGCCCATGTGACTTTAATTATTGCGGCCCAATCAGAGTTTTGAGAATTAATATTGATACCGAGGACATATGTTGTGTCAGCACCATTTTCGATACATGTGATCATATTAATGAATATGTGGTGTTGTGAATTAAATTTGTCGGTCACATTCATTTAAAGGTCCAATCAGTTGTTTGATTTGCATGTTTTGAACGGCCCGGTTTTAGGTGATAAGTGTGTGTAAAGGAAGGTTCAAATCAGTCTAAGCATATTTCTAATCACAACCAATCAAGCTCATTCATTCAGTGTCTTCACTCGAACAATATTGGAACGAGTTCGCAAATCTTCGACAACGAGTCTTAGATTGATTTCATCAACTCACATTGTTAAGTATCTCCTGATTACTGAAACATGGAAAAGTAGTTGTTGAAGAAGTCATTTGACATGTTTGTAGCTTTTGACCATGAAACAACAAAGATGACCATTGATAGATATTGTCATTTAGTCGTGGAAATGGGAAGATTGAACATTAAGAAAGACAATGATGAATGGATTGATAAACTTGCTAATGCATTACCACAACAAAAATGGGGAACTTATCTGTTGATTGTAAAACATATGAGAAAACATGAAAACATGAATCTGGCACAGTTTATTCAGAAAATTGAAGAACATGAGTTGGAAGCAAAAGTAGAAACTGAGAAAGCAGAAGTTGAAGAAAGTTCAACAAAGGAAACTGAGGGACAGAAAGCTGAAATAGAATCTGAAGAACCAGTGGTTGAAAAGATTGTAGAGAAAATTGTTGAAGTAGAAAAGATCGTAGAAGTTGAGAAAGTTGTTGAGGTTGATAAGATAGTCGAAATCATTAAACCTTGTCTGAATTGTAAAGAATCTTGCAAAGCTTGTGAGGAGAAAGATAAGAAGATTGCTGAGTTAGAGAAGATAAAAGAAGATTTACTGTCTGATGTGAAGTATGTGAAGGAGTCGTACGATGTACTGAATAGGACAGTTGATAGTTTGAAAAGAACAAATTCAGAAATTGAAAAAGCAAATGACAAAATGAGCTCAACATTAATGACAAAGCAGAGTGTTATCAATGAGTATATTGAAGACTGTGCTAAGCTGAAGAAAGAAGTGGAGCTTGAAAAGATTGAAAGTGAAAGGATTAAACGATTACTGTTGAGTTATACTACATGTGATTATTTGATTGATCGTGTTTATCCTACTGTTGCAGGTTTGGAGGCATTCAAGGAGAAAAAGACTAAAGATACTGATACTGGTAAGAAACCAAGTGTCAAGTATAACAGATGTCCGCCCCCGATCCATGAAACTTATTCTCCGAGGAATCCTAATGAGGAGCGTCTAAAAAAGGCAGTCAACATCAAGTTAAAGTCTGAAATCATTGATGAATTACCAGACAATATTGATGTTACATTCACAGCGTCCGACACTGATCATGAGTCTGAGTTAGTAAAGAAAGTTGTCGATCAGGTGTTGGATATGGATGAAGAGTCAAAACCGGAGTTTAAGTCTGAAAGTTCGAGTTCATCAGAAAAGAGTCCGAGTTCACCGGTTAACAGGGTTTACAATAGAGAATTCCTGTTATCAAAATCTAATTTGAATGACGGATCAATCAAAGTGGCTTATACTTTGTATGATTCAGACAAATTATATTCTGATGAGGAATTTCCAATAAGAAGTGTTAAAACTGAAAAGATCAAACAGGTTTTCAAACTAACAGAAATTAATATTTCTGAAATAAAAGATTTAAATCTTGCTGAAAAACCTAAAAAATACACTTCAAGAGTTCAACAGAGATTGAACAAGAAAAAGGGTTACGGTTATGGTTCAGGTTTTCAAAAGAAATCAAACCATAATGGTAATCTCAAAAAGAAAGGTCTTGGTTTCAATTCTTCAGAAAATTATAAATATCAGAAAACTTATAAACCAAAAACAAAATTTGTTTCAGGAGGAAGTTCAGAGGATGAACAGAAGAAACCGTTTTGGAAGCAGTCCAATCAAGAGTTTCTTGCTGAAGTGAAGAAGAATGTAAGAAAGTTTGCTCAAAAAGTTGATAGAAGAACCTGTTTCAAATGTCAAGAAGTTGGACATATAGCTTGGAATTGCCCCAAGATCAACTACCAAAAACAGGAAGTTTCTTCTAACTTTGATTCGAGAAGAAAATTTGTTGATAAGAAAGAACAACTTGTAAAAAATGTTAAAAAGTTTGAAAATTCTACTTCTGAGGAAGGAGAAAATTCAAAACGGTTTTACAAAAGAAGAGGTGATTTGAGTAAACAAAAGTGGGTGGTTAAATCTGAGGGTAATTCTGACAATGAATCTGATTCCATAAAATCAGAGGAGTCTTTGATTGATAAAAAGGTTGTGAATTCCGTTCCAGAGGTGAACGATGAGGATTTTCCTCCATTGTCAAAGGAAAATTTGATGAAGAAAGTGGGAAAGGTAGAGATCTCAAATGAATTCTTCGCTGATAAGGGAGAATTTGATGTTGAGAAGGCTTTCAATGGAAATGTTAAACATATTTTCGGGAAGATGGTTGATGGGAAGGTTAAAAGTGCAAAAGATTTTTACAAATCAAAATGTTGGTGGGACAGATGTTTGCCGCCAAAATCACCCAAGGCTGGTCAGGCTTGGGTGACAGCTTTTTCACCATAAAAATTCTGACTTGCCGGAGATCCCAAGTTGGTAATCGTGGATCAGGAATCGACATCATTCTGTGTATTTGTTTGTGTTTTTCGTACAAGTGGTAAATCAGGGACATTAATTTGTACTTGATTTTCTACAAGTGGTTGAAGACATAATGATGAACCACATCCCCAATTTTACAAGTGGTAAAAACAAACTTATTTTCCGGAAAAATCATTTTGATTAAAACAAACTTAAGTGTTTTGAAATCTTAATGAGAAAATGGTTTGTTAAAAGGGGGAGTTCTGATTGTTTATGCCAAGTGGATGGCGATTTGAAGTAATTCGATATCAGTTGTCATGTTATTGTACAGTTTGTTTTCAAATTTCCTAAAATGTGTTTGCATTTTAGGGGGAGTAAGAATAAGAATTTCTGAAAATCCAAAAACATTTGAAAATTTGAAAAAGACAAAAACATGATAAAATGAAAAATGAGTTTTGTTGTATAAAAGAGGAAATGATAGTACATCAGTGGACTATCACAACATGCTAAAGAATTGGAAAGTCAAATGTGATAAACGATCTCACTGTGGATGTGTGAGTAGGTTTTTACACATTTAGTAAATTGTGACGAGATATAAACATAAATTTCAAACTTGCTTGTTCTGTGGGTTAACACAAACTTGGATATATAGGTAACCCCTGAAATCTTGTTTGAAAGGTCCCTTATTCTGAGATACTAGGTCTTTATGCTCAGTGATATCTGGGGTATTATCCCGGGACTTCTGCTGAAAGAAATTTCTGACCTAGTCCCCGGATAATGCTTTCTGCAAATGCTTGAAACATAGCATCGCCCTCAGCAAGCTGATGAAACAATAAAATTGATAGTCGCTGCTGTTGTAATGCAAAAGATCCTCTAAAGGGGACCCACCAAAAGTCGAAGCCGTCATCTCTCTGCGTATCGAAAGATCGACCTGAGCTCTCACGACCCTCGCACTATAATTTATTCCCTTACAGATATCATCTGTGGTATACTCACCTGTAAGACTGAATATTGGGATCTGGATACGGGAGTATATTCAAGTAGTGGGACACACGAATAAGTTCAAGTGCTTAAAACATTAACCTCGTATCTCGAAACAGTTGAACCTTGTGTGAAAATTTAAGTGGATCAGTATATTGACAATCTAAGTGAATCGTTTAGAACTTAAAATGATTAAAGCTTAACGGTGTTGGTGATTTGTCTCAAGAACTGATATGATCCTCTTACGCAAACTCACAAAAATATTGTATGTAAATATTTCTTTACTGTATTTCATTTCTGTTATATACAAAATCCAAAAAGATTTTCGGTGTGTTTTAGCATAAATTTTGAAAAATTCAAAAAGATTTTCGACAACTGGTGTTGGAGAGCTGATTTTCAAAATTCCAAGTGCTAAACATGATGAACAGATGGTTTGGGAAAGTGTGTTGTTTTTGAATTTGAAAATGATATTTTTTTTCAAATGGTTCATCATAAACTATAAATGTTAGATCTTTTTTGTGATATTTTCAAGTGATGTCTGATTGTGTTCAAGTTATCATCAGAAAATTTATTTTTGGGTAGAGCATGTGCAGGTATAGTCAGATTTCAATTTTAAACATGAAGATAGAGTGTCAGGTTCCGATATCTGATATAGAGATTGAGAGAGAAGAAAGAGATTGAGGATACTTACAATGTCAGACACTTCAGAGAATTAGAGAAGACTGATAAAGACTAAAGATGCAAAGACTTGACACTGAAGACTCCGTCAACATCCGAGGGGGAGTTTGTTGGTGCATCCGTCTGTCGTCTACGTCTTCAGTCGTGTCTCGGTACGTTGCGAAGAATGTTCAAGTATGATGTCATGATGACATCACCAAAGCAACATCATCATGACATCATTACACAAGAAGACAAAAGAGATTGCATGAAATTGGATAGTGATTTCGTACATATGGTCAAATTTAGATTTCGCTTATATGTCATTATAGGGATTTCGCTTATAAGGCAAATGATGATTTCGCTTATGTGGTTATAAGTGATTTCGCTTTTGTGTCATGTACACATAAGCGAAATTACATCATCTATATATAGTCATTAGAGCGAAATCTCAGTAATTGTTTTAGGTGTTGTCTTCCGGTGAGCCACGAAGTGCTGCCGAAGTGTCGACAGGTTGTAAACGTCTTTCATATCAATAATATCGACAGTTAAAAGTGAATACGTGCTGAATTACATCGAAACACTTGTTTCCGCCTCTTGTTTTGGTGAAAAACTCTTCTACGTGACTCGTTCGGGTCGAAATTCGATCCTACATGAAAGCAGTATCCTCCTGGTCTGAAGGTTCCATTTGGATCTGCTGGAATCCTGAGGATGCATCCATGAAGGTTAACATCTCATGGCCGGCAATAGCATCCACCATTGAGTCAATATGCGGAAGAGGAAATGGGTCTTTGGGACAAGCTTTATTCAAGTCTGTGTAATATACACAAACTCTCCATTTCCCATTTTTCTTCTGCACCACAACTACATTTGCTAGCCATCTTGGAAACTTGACCTCTCTGATCATTTTGGATTTCAATAACCTCTCTACTTCTTCCTGAATAATCATATTTCGCTCCGGAGCAAATTTCCTTCTCTTTTGTTGGACAGGCTTGAATGACCTTTCAATACCGAGCTTATGAGTTATAATATCCTTGGAAATACATGTCATATCCTCGTGCTTCCACGCGAATGTTGACATCCTGCATTTCAAAAAGTTAGTCAACTGATCCTCAATATCCTGAGGGATATTGTTCCTATGAGCACCGAGATATCTGGATTATCCTGATCCAAGATAATTTTCTTTACATCCTGCTCTGAAGCCTCCACGATATCCCAGGCTCGCATCTTTAATTGCTATGCTGCACTAGGTTTGGTCGAGGATTTCATCGAGGATGAGTAACACTCCTTTGCTTCCTGTTGATTACTATCCACCTTAACAACCCCCCAAGGTGTAGGGATCTTGATGCATTGATGATAGGTTAACGGCACAGCTTTCATATCATGGATCCACGGCCTACCTAATATGATATTATAGCAGGATAGCGAGTCCATCACACAAAAGCGTTGCATTGAGTTGACCCCTTCAACATATACTGGTAACTTTATCTCTCTCACTGTGTTCCTAGCCTCTCCACTGAACCCAACAAGTACAGTGGACTTTGAAGTGATATACATTGGAGATACATTCATCATCTTCAACGTCTCTAGTTGGATTATGTTGACGGAGCTTCCATTATCTACCAGTATCCTGCGTACAAAATGGTTAGCCACATATAACGTTATTACCAGAGCATCATGGTGAGGATCCTGAACAGTATCCCTGTCATCATTGTCGAAGGTGATCACTTTGTCAGTTGTGAGGGTCGTCATCCTGGTTGGCCTTTCTCCTCTTTCGGCCTTAGCCTCCTTTGCATGTCTCTTGGCCGCAGAATATGAAGTCCCACAAATGTCGGATCCTCCTGAAATAAAGTTAATTATCTTGGCATCCGCAGGAGGTGATGCTGCTCACTCGGGATCCTTCTCAGAATCCTGACCCTTATTCTTCTTTCTTCCCAGGAGATCCTTCAGATATCCCTTGCTTAAGAGATAACTTATTTCTTTCCTCAAAGCAATGCAATCCTTAGTAACATGTCCGAAATCCTCATGGAAGGCACACCATTTGGACTTATCCTTCCAATCAGCTTTTTGTTGGTTTTTCCTAGGCCATCTCGCTTTGTCTCCTAAACCCTACATGGCATACATCAGTTCAGGTATGTTAACAGGAAAACAATATTCCGATAATTCAGGATACTCCTCAGGATCCTCGTCTTCGACGGCATTCACTTTCTTGCTGTCATTTCTGCCATATGGTTTGGAGCAATATGGTTTATACGAGGATTCTGATTTCCTGTTGGTTTACTCATAAGTTGCGGATGAATTCATCCTTTCTTGCATCTTTTTGTCATCCTCCAGTCGAATATATCTCAAAGCCCTGTTCCGAGCTTCGTCTAGGTTCCTGCATGGGTTCATTACAAGATCCTGGTAAAATTGAGAATCCTTTTGCAACCCCATCTTGAAAGCTTGTACAGCTGTTGCAACAGCAAGATGTGGAATATCTAAGGATTCCTAGCTAAACTTGTTCACATAATCTCTTAAGGATTCCTGAGGTCCTTGAGTTATCCTGTAGAGATCACTTGTCAGTTTTTCAAAACTCCGACTGCAAGAAAACTGACTATTAAATAAATTGACTAAGTGAGCAAATGATGTAATTGAATGAGGAGGAACGTTTAAAAGCCATTTTAAGGCTGATCCTGTCAAGGTAGAACAAAAACCCTTGCATTGGCATGCTTCCTTGAGATCTAGAGGGATAGGGTTGATCTCCATCCTTTTCCTATACTGGGCAATATGCTCCTCAGGATCCGTAGTTCCGTCATAGAGCTTCATGTTGGGGGTCTGAAATCTTTTTGTAATTTCAGCATCACAGATAGGATATGCAAACCGAGATATCTTGTGGCAATCCTGGGATACTTCTGGGATCGGCTGGACTATTCCAGGTGCACTGGATATCATGTCCTTCAACTTTTGAAGCTCCCTGGAAAGTACTGATGTCATACCTGCATCCTGCAAAGACCCAATACCATTAGTAGCAAGAGTGTTATTATTATTAGATATGTTACCAGTCTAAGGATTCTGTCCATATCATGAAGCATATCCTGAGCTTCTCACAGTTGACACCCTAACCGAAGAGGGTATCTCAAGAATATGACTTTGGGAATGGCTAGGCACAATATTACCCCTGTTATCCTCAGTATATACTGCAGAACTGAAGTTCAAAGCCCTGGGTTGCAAGGGAGTGACAATATCCTCAGCGGGCCTGCTTGAGATGGATTTCAAGAGTTGTATTTCTCTCATCAGTATTTGGTTGGTCTCCTGCTGTTGCCTCATCTATTCCTGTACACTACCAAACAAGGTTAGAATTTCTTCATTAGAAGCTAAAACAGGAGTAGATCCCTGAACACTCCGAGTAGTTATAACATCCTGAGGCTGTGAGGAGGCTTGCATCCTTGGAGGAGGTGGTGGAAGCACCAAACCAATTGTAGCAGAGGTTGCAACAAACACGGTGGAAGAACTCATGTTTGATCTCAAGGCCATTGGAAATAATGTGGTAAAAAATAGAAAACCAAGTAATGATTTTGCAAAAGCTTTTAGTAGAAATAGCACCACTTGCCCCACGGTCGGCACCAAATTGTTTTGGTCAAAAATTACCGAAGCAATTTAGTGATCAAATTAGTTTTGTGAGGTAGTGTGCTAGTAATACTTCGTGAAAAATATGTTGGCTTGTTAGTTTGCAAAAACAGTTCCAGGATATAGCTCAGGATACCGAGCAATATCTATAATCAAACAATGAGCAAAAAGTAAAGGGGTGACACGAGATATACTAGGAAAGACCTTGATTAAGCTAGATCGCCGGAATAAAACCTCGGGAGCTGACAATCGCAGCTGCCTTGTTCTTCTTATTACTTCAAACGTCAGGATACAGTGCAGGATATTGATCAGATCGCTAAGTGTTACAATAGTTTTTTAGAAAGTGTGAGTTGCGAGAGAGTAGAAGTGTTTGAGAGCAGTGAGTGTTGTGTCCTATTTGATCTGATATATCCGTCTATTTATAGCTAAGAAATGAAACAAAATCTCCTACAAATGGGGGATGCCATCGAATATTCCTTACTTAACGTTGGAGACCAAGTAAAGCGGCTTCAACGTATTTTTTCGAACAACTTGGACCGAGTCTTCCAGGGAAAAGGTCCTCATGAACGTTGCAAGCTTGGACTCGTACTCCTGCACATAATCCGTTAGTGATCCTCAGGATACCATCCAGGATGTTACCAATATCCTGAGCCAGCATCCCGAGAATGAACATTTACCATATAGCCAAGATATAATTCAAGATATTATCCAGGATATGGTCTCAGAATTTCACCCATAACACTAACACTATGTCGAATCCTGCTAGATTCATAGGTAGAAGGTTTGCTGAGAACTTATGTCCCAATAGTTCTATTTTTCCTTCTTGAAGTACTTTGCGTATATCGATAGGGTTTCCTTCAGCTGTTTCTACCGTACAAGTTTGACTTAACTTAGTTAATGGCTTCTTAAGAGCTTGACAGAATGCAGTATTTATAAAACTTTGGTTTGCACCAGAGTCAAATAATACTTTTGCATAGATGTCATGGATAAGGAACGTACCGGCGATCGCGTCGGGAATCATGGCTACCTCTTGCGTTGTAAGCTGAAAAGCTCTTACGTTCTTCTTGTTGGTTCCCTCGGCTGCTTTCGCTTTGTTATCATGTGTCTTGGCTAATTTAGGGCAATTTGGCTTGAAATGCCCTGCCTCCCCGCAATTGAAGCAGATCGTAGATCTCTTCCTACAATCTTCTTCTAGGTGCCCCGGTATTTTGCAGAAATTGCAGAACTCCTTACATTTTCCAAAATGTTTCCTTTTATAGATTCTGCAAAATGGCGGTGCAGAAGACTACCCGACTCCCTTCTTGAAGTTATTACCCGAGCGAAAACCTTGGGTAATCTTTTGAGCCAACTCTTTCTTTCTATTCTCATCCCTCGTACGAACTAATATGTTAGTCAAGGTATTGGCCAATTCGACTACGTCGTTGATAGTCCGAGGTCTAGCAGCCTTAACTCTATCGCGGATTTCGCTAATCAATCCCCAAATATTGCGAGAAATAAGTACAGGTTCTGGCGAAGCCAGAGTCTACTCGAAGAATTTCGATGTATATTCACGGCACTTAACATCCACCATTTTATGGTTTAGGAACTGATTTGCCATTTGTTCCTTTTCATAGGAAGGACATAATTTTCTTTCTATCATTTCCTCAAACTCTTCCCAATTCATGGCATAAGTCATGTCGCTTCCTTTAGCTTGTAGAACAGTATTCCACCATTCTAATGCTTCCTCCTTGAAGAGGTAGGAAGTATACATTACTTTGTCTTCTTCTGCGCACTTTCTTATTTTGATAACGGCTTCTGTCTTTTCTAGCCATCGTAGTGCAGCAGTGGCTCCTTCACTTCCTGCGAACTCGATTGGTTTACAGGCTAGGAATTCTTTATAGGTACTGTTTTGGTCAAAAATCAAGCAAGGATAATGCAACCAAATCTTTTATTATGAGATGTGATGCTTGAATCAATGAACAATGTTAAGGATAACTCAGAAATGTAATGAACAAACGACACGAGGATTTATACGAGGAAAAAGCCCTTGATCAAGAGTTGATCTCCGACATAAAAAACCTCGGGTGATGGAAACTACCGATCACCAACTAAGATTAAACAAAAGAAATTTACAACTCGGGATGATAACAAGCTTGTTACAAGGATCACTAATGTGCAATGTGCAAAAAATGTATGAAATCACCAAGTAGTGTTTGAGAGCTGATTGAGAGCTGTTACGAGAGTGTGTGAATGCCAAAATTAGCTTTGTCTCCTAACTCAAGCTTGTTATCCCCATTTTAAATTAGAAATAACTACACTAACTAACTATCCGCAAATTGTGCAAGCTCCCCACGATCTCCATAACGTCCACAAGAGCCAAGCACGTGCGGAATATTGAGGGAATATGCTCCAGGAATTTCGGTAAGACTTGGTCCATGCCTTTGCTCTTTCAAAACAAGCTTACGTACAAGGTAGACAATTGTTAGCATAAGGATAACAATAAGGATCCTGAATCCTGATCCTGCAACACCTACTGAGGATCCTTAATTCAAACAGAATTGAGGATCCATGATCCTGGCAGCATTTAAGGATCCGTGATCCTTAGGATTGGAAAATCCTCCCCTAACAATTGCCCCAAAAATATAAGGAGTAAAGTGTAAATTAACGAGTTATATTTTCATGATCTTATCTGCAATAAACTAACGGATATATAGCCGTTAGGATCTAACTAGCCATTACCGATCATACGTTATTGAAGCGACATCCCTGCAGAATCATCATTATAAATTCAAGTTAGAGATAAGGATCAATGTGCATTTAAATTCGAGCAATACTCCCTTTAAATCCACATTCGAAGATCAAGCATGTACTTCTCTTTCTCCTTTCGCTTTTCTCCTTCTTGCTTTGTTCCTTCTTTCTCGAAATCTCTGAATCACAATGAAGTTACGATCATCCCCTGCCAAGGATCACCAGAAAGACAGTCCTTTGAAGAGCCAAGGGATCATCAAAGATTCTCCGAAGGAACGTTGCTGCTTCACAGATCCTGAGATCGACAGGATTCGTCATTGCTTTCCTGCAAACGCTGTCTTCAAGCCTTTTGACCCTACCGCCTTGAGCGATTTCATTTCTGAAACCTGGGTTGCATTTCCAATCAGCCCATTCCCAATAGGATACTCCTATCCTTTTCCTGCTTTTACTCAGTCTTTCTTCTCTCTTACCGGCATATCCTATATCCAGGCTATGCCAATGATGTGGAGGGTTTTATTTACCTTTGAGAGGATCATTGAGCAGGAGGATATAGATTTGGGAATGTCGGAACTTGCTGAATTGTACAACCTTGTGAGCCATGGTTCACACCGCTTTTTATTCAAACACAAACCTGGTGAAGAACACCCAATCCTCAAGACCACCAAAAACGACACTAAGTGGAAGAAACGTTTTTTCTTCGTCAGGAGGGATTCTATCCCAGATGGGAAGGATCTCCCTAGAAAATGGGCCACTCATGGTAGGATAGAGGATCCTTATAGAAGGATCATAGGATAACCCTGTTTCTGTTGTGGATCACTAACATTTTTTTTCTTTTGTGCAGCTATCTCTGTTTCCCATATCATTTCATCGCCTGCAACCAAGGAGAGGATCGCCGCTTTCCGAAATCTTGATCCTGCAATAAGATCATTTCAAGCAAACACCAAGGATTCTCAAGAAGTATCCTCAGGCTCAGTCACAATGTCAAGTAAGTATCCGAGTTTGTATTAAATGTTGAAAATAAAACAAGAATACTTATCTGTTGTTTTGGATTGATAGGTGCTGGAAAATCCTCAAGGTCTGCCACCTGCTTCAGCGTTACCGATCTTACTGCTGTTGCTCCTAGGTCTGGGAAGAAGAAGACTGCTGCTAGCCTGAGTGCCGTAGTTCCAAAGCCTGTCACCACTAAGGGGGGAAAGAAGAGGAAGGCCACTGAAGCTGAAAATCTTGAAGGCTTTCCTCTTATCCGCCACCAGTTCCAAGAATAATTTGCTGATGTAAGGATCACTGACTCTGCTTGATTATCCTGCCCACTTGAGGATCACAGATCCTGAACTTTACCTTGTCTTTTTTGCAGAAATTCGCTGAGGCCGAAATGCTGTTTGATGCATACGTTGAGGAGGCGGAGCAAAAGCATCTGGAGTATCAAAAATTCTTCCTGGCTAAGGATGAGACCATCTCTCGTCTTGAGAAGGATCTTGCTCTGGCAAAGCAGCAGGTGGTCATGGCCTAGATAAATGCTGATCATGAGAAACACGACCTGCTGGAAGATGCTAAAGTCTCTGCTACCATCACCATGTACAAAATCAAGCTGCAAATGGCTCAGGAGGCTGAGGATCCTGACTTCGACAGGACCACTTGGGACAAGGAGGGCTGGAAGGCGAAGCTGGCTGAGCTAGACGATGAAGAGGAGGCTACAGAGGTCTTGGCGATTGAGGCAATTGGCAGCGGGAAGGATCAAGCCGGTGGTGATGATGCTGGTGGTGATGCAGCCAAGGTGTGAGCGGCAAAAATGGGCGATGATGGACATTTCTAGACGCGGCCGGAGCCTATTTTTTTTAGGATTTGGTAGTGGTTTTTTGGTTATGGTGTTTTAAAACAATGTTGGGTTGTACTTTGAACAATAGTTTCTAGGGGTGTGGATCATGGATCCTTAGACAATAGGCAGGATAATAGGTGGTGGAGGGATCCTCTGTTTGGGGGATGAAACCACTTGTTATCCTGCCATCTTCTATTTCCTGAGAATCCAAGTTAGGATCCTAACCCTTTAGCATTTATAATCAGGATAACCAAAAGACAAACCTTAGTAAAAGGTAAGGATCAAGGATCCTTAGCTGTTTAACCTCAAAACCCTGAAACAGAACATAACTTGGGACTAAGCCAATATAAGAGAAGAGTTAGTAACTAGGGACAAGCCCAACAATTCTGGGGACAAGCCCAAAGGATAACTGGGGACAAGCCCAAAGGATCTTGTGTAAACTGGAGTATGGCCCTCACTGGCGACTATCTAAACTTAATGACATGAAAATGTCAAAACCTTAGCTAACGTGAAAACGTTAGAAACCTTAGGAACGGATGTATGGTACGTCTACCATTATACGTAGGATCCCGGATACAGCCAGTACAATGAAATTGTCAGCCCCTAAAGCGAGTACTGGTCCCATTTCCATGAACTGTACCAGGATCATCGTGCGCTACTGGCGATACTGGGGACAGGCCAAAATAACTGGGGTCAAGCCCAAACAACTGGGGTCAAGCCCAAACAACTGGGGTCAAGGCCAAACAACTGGATACTTTTGTGGATACTCAATCCTTTGTTAAGGATACCTAAACCTTCTGCAAAACTCAGAATCAAGTGAAAGGAGGTTAAAGGATCCAGGATCCTTAACCTTGTATATAGGATAATTAAAGAATGAAATAGATTGAGATTAGATCATTACCAGGATAAGGATCACCTATCTTCTAAGGATCCTTCAAGGATACTTGTTATGAAAGTGGCTAAGGATCATGGATCCTTATCACATGAAGTATTTCTTCAAGTGGACAGCATTCCAAGCTCTTGGTAGCAAATCACCTTCCATTGTTAGCAATCGATATGCCCCCTTTCCAGCCTCAGCTTCAATCAGGTAGGGGCCTTCCCACTTTGGTGCCAATTTTCCATCAGCAGGATTTTGGTATTCTGAAATGCTTTCCTTAATACCATATCACCAACTTGGAACTTCCTGATCTTGACATTCTTATTGTAGGCTCCAGCCATCCTTTGTTGATAACTAGCCATCCTTATCCTTGCCAAATCCCTGAGTTCTTCTATAGTATCCAAGTCTTGAACCAAGTTTTCAGCATTTCCTTCAGGATCACGGATGCTTGTTCTTGCAGTAGGAACCACCATTTCTGTAGGGATCACTGATTCTGCCCCAAATACCAAAGTGAATGGAGTTTGGCCAGTAGCATTCTTGGGAGTTGTCCTGTCAGCCTATAATACATAAGGTAGTTCTTCTGCCCATTTTCCTTTCTTGGATCCAAGCTTCTTCTTCAAATTGTTGATGATGATCTTGTTGGATGATTCTGCCTGACCATTAGCTTGTGGGTGGACTGGTGTTGATGTTATCATCTTAATCCCCCAACTGTCACAAAAGTTAGTAGTTCTATTCCCAATAAATTGGGATCCATTATCACAAACAATTTCAGAAGGGATACCAAATCTAGTAATAATATTTCTTTTGATAAAGGATATCACTTCTTTTTCTCTGACTTGAGCAAAGGCTGCAGCCTCTATCCACTTGGAGAAGTAATCAGTCATAGCAATCATGAACACTTTTCCACCAGGTGCCTTGGGAAGTTTACCAACTATATCCATTCCCCATCTCATAAATGGCCAAGAAGAGGATATAGGATGCAAAAGCTCTGCTGGTTGATGAAGGATATTACTATGTCTCTGACAAGGATCACACTTCTTGGCATATTCCACAACATCCTTCTTCATAGTAGGCCAATAGTATCCTGTTTTCAGGATCCTTGAGAATAATGCCCTGCCCCCAGTGTGGTTTCCACAATCTCCTTCATGAAAATCCTTTAGGACTTCTTGGATTTCAGGATCCTCAATGCATCTTAGATATGGTCCTGCAAGAGATCGTTTATATAACATGTTATTCAATATTGTAAATTGAGATACCTTAATTTTGAAAGCCCTGGGGTTTTCTCCTGTAGGAATCTCTCCATGTTGTATGTATCTCATGATTGGAAGGATCCATGATCCTGAATGAGATTGTGTATCATCACTAGGGATGATTGCAGAATCCTCTCCTATCTCCATGGCTACATGATCCTCAATAGCGGGGGTTAGGATGTGGATAATAGGGATCCTGATATCCTCTGGAATCTTCAAGGATGATCCTAGATTGGCCAATGCATCAGCTTCTGCATTCTCTTCTCTGGGTACCTGTGTCAAACTAAAGGAAACAAAAGAGAGTGCCAATTCTTTGACTATCTCTAAATATTTGATTAGCTTTTCACCTTTAACAGCATAGGATCCATTAAAGTGATTAGTAATTAGCAATAAATCTACATGTACCTCAAGATACCTGATCCTCATATGTTTGGCAATTTGCAAACCAGCTATCAAGGCTCATATTCAGCCTCATTATTAGTAGTTTGAAACTCACAAGCTATGGAGTGGGGTATTATGTCCCCCTGTGGTGATTTTAGTAGTATTCCAAGTCCAGTTCCTTTGACATTAGAAGCTCCATCAGTGAAGAGTATCCAAGGATCCTTAGTTTCTTCGAGCTGTTGGACTTCTAACTCATCTTCCCTTTGCAAGTCACTACTGAAATCTGCCACAAAGTCAGCTAAGGCTTGGGATTTAATGGCAGTCATTGGTTCATATCTTATATCATAAGCACTAAGCTTCACTGCCCACTTAGCCATCCTTCCTGACATTTCAGGTTTCCTGAGAACATTCGTAATTGGAAAATTAGTCTTAACAATAATGGCATGAGTTTCAAAATAATGTCTTAATTTAGTAGATGCCATAATTAGTGTAAGGATAAGTTTTTCTAAATGTGAATACCTGGATTCAGCATTAAGCAAACTCTTACTTATATAATAGACAGGATGTTGTATACCTTCATGATCCTTAACAAGGACCACACTTACTGCTTTAGAGGATACCGCCAAATACAAGGATAATATATCCCCTTTTTCTGGTTTCATCAAGGCAGGGGCTGAGGATAGGTAATCCTTAAGAGCTTTGAGAGCATTTTCATGCTTTTCAGTCCACTCAAATTTCTTGTTCTTCCTCAAAATGTCATAGAATTCCTTGCATTTTTCTAAGGATTTGGATATGAACCTGTTCAAGGCTGCGATCCTGCCTGTCAATCTTTGAACATCCTTGGCATTGGCAGGAGATTTGATATTCACAATAGCCTTAATTTGCTCTGGACTTGCTTCAATGCCTCTTTTTGTCACCATATAGCCTAGGAATTTACCTGCTTTAACACCAAAGTGACACTTGGAAGGATTTAGTTTCATATTAAATTTATCAAGGATATTGAATGCTTCCTCCAAGTCTCTAAGGTGATCCTCAGCTTTCTTGGATTTAACCACCATGTCATCTATATAGACTTCCATAGTGTGTCCAATTTGTTCCTTGAACATCATATTGACTAGCCTTTGATAAGTAGCACCTGCATTCCTTAGTCCAAATGGCATAGCAATATAACAATATATACCAGTTGGGGTCATAAAGGCTGTATCCTCTTGATCAGATGGTTCCATCTGAATTTGTTAAAATCCAGATGAAGCATCCATAAAAGTCAACAACTCATGACCCGCGGTAGCATCCACGATGGAGTCAATGTGGGGTAATGGGAAATGATCCTTGGGACATGCCTTGTTTAAATCAGTAAAATCAACACATACCCTCCACTTTCCATTTTTCTTTTGAACAACAACCACATTGGCTAACCACCTTGGATACTTAACCTCTCTTATCATACCTGCCCGGAGTAGTTTATCTACTTCTTCCTGGATAATGGCATTCCTTTCAGGTTCAAACTTCTTCCTTTTTTGATGAATTGGCTTGAATGACCTGTCAATGCCAAGTTTATGAGTAATTATATCTTTAGATATACCTGTCATGTCCTCATGCTTCCAGGGAAAGGTAGTTTTCCTCCTCTTAAGGAAGGATACTAGATCCTGTTCAATGTTGCTGAGGATCCCTGATCCTATGAAGACTATGGATTCAGGATCATGAGGATCCATAAGGATTTCTTTCACATCATGTTCTCTTACCTCCAAGACATCTCTTAGAGGATGCTTTAATTGCTATTGCTCCCTTGGTCTTGAGGCTAGCTTCATTGATGACGTGTAACAATTATTAGCTTCTTGTTGATCACTCTCAATTTTCACCACTCCCCATGGACTAGGAAGCTTTACACATTTATGATAGGTAGATGGGACTGCCTTCATGTCATGTATCCATGGCCTGCCAAGGATAACATTACAACAGGATAAGCAATCTATAACACAAAATTTTTGATAAGAATGAAGTCCCTCAATATAGATGGGGAGTTTGATGTCCCCCAATGTATTTTTGGTCTCTCCGCTGAATCCCACAAGAACTGAGGATCTTGGGACAATGTCTGATTCAGGGATGTTCATCTTCTTGAGGACATCAAGCTGAATGATGTTTACTGAGCTTCCTCCATCTATCAGGATCATGCGAACAAAGTGGTTAGAAATAAACATAGTGATAACAAGACCATCATGATGAGGATCCTGAACATCAACACGATCATCCTCATCAAAAGTTATAGTTTTATCCTTGGTAACAGTGGAGGTCCGGATGGGTCTGTCTCCATTATCCATCTTGGTTTCCTTGGCATATCTTTTGGCTGCTGAAAAGGAAGTACCACAAATGTCTGATCCACCGGATATGAAGTTTATAACTTGTGCATCTGCTGGAGGAGCAGGAGCCTTTTCTGGGATCCTTTCAGGATCCTGGATCCTTGACTTCTTTCGTCCCAAAAGCTCCTTCAAGTGTCCCTTGCTTAACAAGCAACCAATTTCTTTTCTGAGTGCAATACACTCTTCAGTGAGATGTCCAAAATCCTCATGATATGCACGCCATTTGGACTTGTCCTTTGTTGCGGCTGGTTTATCACTTTTCCTTGGCCATCTTGCTTTCTCACCTAGATTCTGCATTGCAAGAATTGGTTCATTGTTATCAATAGAAAAACAGTATTCAGAAATTGGAGGATAATCCTCATCATCCTCTTCTTGTTCTACTGCATGCACATTCTGGTTATCAGACTTATTGTAGGACTTAAACTTGTTATTCTTGAAGTAGGATCCTTGCTTTTCCTGTTTTGAGGATCCTGCCAATCTCTCCTGGATCCTTTTATCATCCTCTAATCGGATGAATCTAAGGGCCCTGGTTCTTACTTCATCAAGATTCCTGCATGGGGTCATAACAAGATCATCATAGAATAATGAATCCCTAAGCAAACCCATTTTAAAGGCTTCTACAGCCATGGCTATATCCAGATTAGGAATATCTAAGGATTCTTTACTAAACTTAGTGATGTAATCTCTAAGTGATTCATTTTGACCTTGTGTTACCCTATATAGATCACTAGTTAAACGTTCAAATTTTCTGCTACACGAGAACTGACTATTAAACAGGTTAACTAGATTAGCAAATGAAGTAATAGAGTAAGGGGGAAGACTTAGCAGCCATTTAAGAGCAGATCATGTAAGTGTGGATCCGAAACCCTTGCATAGACATGCTTCTTTTAACCTCTCTGGGATGGGGTTGATCTCCATCCTTTCTCTATATTGAGCTACATGTTCTTCTGGATCCGTTGAACCATCATACAACTTCATAGTTGGTATTTGAAACCTTTTGGGTATCTCAGCATCACAAATAGGTGGTGCAAAACGAGATATCCTATGACTCCCATCTGCAATTTCTGGAATGGGCTTAACCACTCCTGGAACGCTGGATATCATATCCTTCAACTACTGTAATTCCCTAACCATAGCTTGATTGATACCTGTATCCTGCATAGAGCCATGGTTAGTATTATAAGAATTATTGAAAGTGTTACCTCCCATAGGATTTGAGTTAGGAATTGCAGATGTGAATCCATATTGACGGGATTCTGGTATGATTGAAGGACCAGAAGAGGCAATGGTCTGCATTGGAATGAAGTCTCCTTGATGAACATCTATGCTTGGATGTTGTACACTTCTCAAGAATCCTTGATCCTGAAAGATGTTGGATCCTTGAACCTGAGAGGATCCCTGAAGCTGAGAGGATCCTTGAACCTAAAAGGATCCCTGAGGCTGAGAGGATCCTTGGACCTGAAATGAGGATCCTTGAACCTGTGAGGATCCTTGAACCGTATGCGTTCCCATATATCCTCCCGAACTGACGAAGGATCCCGGATGCTAGAAAGAGGATCCCGAAGGCTGAAAACTGGATCCTTGAGGCTGGAAGTGAGACCCAAAAGCCTGACTCATAGTTGTTGCTCCGTAACGCCTTCCCAATGGTTCAGTTCGGTACTGGATGTCTAAAGCTGCAGATTGCTGGGCAGTTATAGCTGGAGTGTCGAAATCCAGAGACCTTGGTATCAGAGGAGAGTGATCCTCCCTTGATCTCTTCTGTTTCTTGATTTCACCGATCTCCCGGAGGATCCTTTCGTTGGTTTTGTCCTGCTCTTGTATGTGATCCCTCATCTGCAAAATCAGAGTAAAAAGATCATTAGTAGTAGGATTAGAAGAAACAGAAGAAGTTGGTGGTTTTGGAAAAATGGGGCTTTGTCTCTTTGCAGCATTTTCAGCATTCTTCTAGGATCCAGAAGGTGGTGGAGGCAAAGGAGGAACGCCCTGTGAAGAACTCATTGCCGGCATTGAACTTGAAGTGTTCTTCGCTGAGGAAGCCATCTGCTTGGTTGTAACGAACCGAAATGATCACAAAAACAAGAATTTCTTAATAATGAAGCACCAATTGCCCCACAGTTGGTGCCAAACTATTTTGGTCAAAAATCAAGCAAGGATAATGCAACCAAATCTTTTGTTGTGAGGTGTGATGCTTGAATCAATGAACAATGTTAAGGATAACTCAGAAATGTAATGAACAAACGACACGAGGATTTATACGAGGAAAAAGCCCTTGATCAAGAGTTGATCTCTGGCATAAAAAACCTCGGGTGATGGAAACTACCGATCACCAACTAAGATTAAACAAAAGAAATTTACAACTCGGGATGATAACAAGCTTGTTACAAGGATCACTAATGTGCAATGTGCAAAAAATGTATGAAATCGCCAAGTAGTGTTTGAGAACTGATTGAGAGCTGTTACGAGAGTGTGTGAATGCCAAAATTAGCTAAGTCTCCTAACTCAAGCTTGTTATCCCCATTTTAAATTAGAAATAACTACACTAACTAACTATCCGCAAATTGTGCAAGCTCCCCACGATCTCCATAACGTCCATAAGAGCCAAGCACGTGCGGAATATTGAGGGAATATGCTCCAGGAATTTCGGTAAGACTTGGTCCATGCCTTTGCTCCTGCAAAACAAGCTTACGTACAAGGTAGACAATTGTTAGCATAAGGATAACAATAAGGATCCTGAATCCTGATCCTGCAACACCTACTGAGGATCCTTAATTCAAACAGAATTGAGGATCCATGATCCTGGCAGCATTTGAGGATCCATGATCCTTAGGATTGGAAAATCCTCCCCTAACAGGTACAACCAGTTATCATTACTTTCATCCATTTAGGTAATGGGGCTTTGATAATATTATCATTGCCTCCATTTACGCTCTGATTGAAGTTATCATCACGAGTGCGTTTGCTATTATCGGCTTTGGAAGGTTCGACTGGGTTTTTAATAGCTGCTATGATTGCTGGGATAGCGTTAGCTATACCCTGAGCAATTATGTTTTCTATATCTTCTCTATTTAGGGAATTTTCCTGGTTATTCTGACCCGATTAATTAACTTCGTTTGATATCTAAATTGCAAACATAATACACCGATTAATATCACAAAATAGATAGCAAATAACCAAAGTATGGCAATCACAAACACAACTAAGCCAGGACATATAGCCAAAATTGTCGATCATTGCGACATTTATATATATATATATATATTATGCTTCCGTACACAACCACATATTTACTGATATTTTATTTATTTATTTGGTGATATATATATATATATATATATATATATATTATTTCCATAAACTATTAAATATTATACAGACACCCATTCTATAGTTATCTCTCCTTAAAAGTCGAACTCCCGTTCATTATACTTCCAGCTGAGGCTCTCGCCCACTGACTTAATTCTATTCCCTGCATCTATCAACTCTTCGCCATAATGGCGCAGCTCAGCCACATTATCGGGATTCATGGGTGGAAAAAATTTTGGAATGTATGGTGGAAATTGTGGTGGTGGCTGGAAATAAGAGTCTCATATGTGGTTTAGAAATCCCCTGTTATCGGCCTGCCATTTTTCCATTGGATTTTGTTTTGGTGCAGGTATCCTTGAGGTTTCTCCAGAGTTAGATGCGGGTATTGGTTGAGAAATCATTTGGATAGGTTCTGAATAAACATGTAAGTTTGGGTTTGTTTCTTCGACTATAGGTTGAAACATATCACAGTTTGCTAATCTACGGTCGAGATCCTCCCACAGTCGTTTGGTTACTGGGATTTGAGTGGTTCCTCCAGATAAGGTTAGGGTAGCTACTGTGGTTTTCCTTTTATTTTTAGGTGGTATAAGTTCAGTAGATTTGGCTTTAAAAGTGAAAGATCCTTTCACATCCGTTTCATATCCTGATATAACTCTGGATGGTCCTTCGCCCATCTTCGAATCAGGCGTATGTTGGAAAGCATCGGTCACCCTTTTATCCCTCATACTGTTGGTCAAAACAATGAAAATACGAACTACGAAAATCAAATATACTATTGATTAGTGTTATGGGTGAAATTCTGAGCCCATATCCTGGGTAATATCTTAAGTTATATCTTGGTTGTATGATATATGTTCATGCCCGGGATGCTCATTCAGGATATTGGTAACATCCTGAACGGTATCCTGAGGATCACTAACGGATTATGTGCAGGAATATGAGTCCAAGCTTGTAACGTTCATGAGGACCCTTTCCCCAGAAGACTCGGTCTAAGTCGTTCAAAGGAAGACGTTGAAGCCGCTTTACTCGGTCTATAACGTTAACTATGGAATATTTGGAGGCATCCCCTGTTTATAGGAATTTTTGTTTGTATTTCTTAGTTATAAATAGATGGATAAGTCAGATCGAATAGGACACAACAACACTCACTGCTCTCTAACACTTTACTCTCTCGCAACTCTCACTTTCACAAAAAAGCATTGTAACACTTAGCGATCTGATCAATATCCTGCACTGTATCCTGACGATTGAAGTAATAAGAAGAATAAGGCAGCTGCGATTGTCAGCTCCCGAGGTTTTGTGCCGGCGATCTAGATTGATCAAGGGCTTTCCTCGTATATCTCGTGTCACCCCCTTTACTTTTTGCTCATTGTTTAATCGCAGATACAGCTCAATATCCTGAGCCGTATCCTGAAAACTGTTTTTGCAAACAACTTAATCAGTATATTCTCAACACACTTACTTAGCACACTACCTCACTTAACTAATTTGATCACTTAATTGCTTTGGTAATTTTTGACCAAAACAATTTGGCACCCACCGTGGGGCAAGTGGTGCTATTTTTACTAAATGCTTTTGCGAAATCGTTACTTGGTTTTCTATTCTCAAAACTTTTTGCCACACTATTTACAATGGCCTCAAGATCAAACATGAGCTCCTCCACTGTGTCTGCTACAACCTCTGCTACTATTGGTTCGGCGTTTCCACCACCTCCTCCAAGGATGCAAGCTTCATCACAACCTCAGGATATTATCCCTACTCGGAACACTCAGGGATCTGGTCCTGTTTTGGCTTCTAATGATGAAATTCTAACCTTATTTGATAGTGTACAGGAACAGATGAGGCAACAACAGGAAACCAACCAAATGCTGATAAGAGAAATACAACTCTTGAAATCCAGCTCGAGCCGGCCCGCTGAGGATATTGTCACTCCTTTACTACCCAGATCTTTAAACTTCAGTTCAGCCGTATATACTGAGGATAACAGGGGAAATATTGTGCCTAGCCATTCTCAGAATCATACTCCTGAAATACCCTCCTCGGTCAGGATGTCAACTGTGAGGAGCTCAGGATATGTTTCAGGATATGGCCAGAATCCTCAGACTGGTAACATGTCAAATAATAATAATAATATTCTTGCTACTAACAATAGTGGATCTTTGCAGGATGCAGGTACGACGTCAGCATTTACTAGGAAGCTTCAAAAATTAAAGGACATGATATCCAGTGTACCTGGGGTGGTCCAGCCAATTCCGGAAGTGTCCCAAGATAGTCATAGGATATCTCGGTTTGCATATCCTATTTGTGATGCTGAAATCCCAAAAAGATTTCAAAACCCCAACATGAAGCTCTATGACGGAACTACGGATCCTGAAGAGCATATTGCCCAGTATAGGGAAAGAATGGAGATCAACTCCATCCCTTCGGAGCTCAAGGAAGCATGCCTATGCAAGGGTTTTGGTTCT
Source organism: Helianthus tuberosus (assembly GCA_030545235.1). NCBI lineage: Eukaryota > Viridiplantae > Streptophyta > Magnoliopsida > Asterales > Asteraceae > Helianthus > Helianthus tuberosus. The sequence continues at coordinate 35,234 of JARYGA010043049.1, forward strand.
ACCTTAACAGGATCAGCCTTAAAATGGCTCTTAAACGTTCCTCCTCATTCGATTACATCATTTGCTCACCTAGTGAATTTATTTAATAGTCAATTTTCTTGCAGTCGAAGTTTTGAAAAACTAACAAGTGATCTCTACAGGATAACTCAAGGACCTCAGGAATCCTTAAGAGATTATGTGAATAAGTTTAGCCGAGAATCCTTAGATATTCCACATCTTGATGTTGCAACAGCTGTGCAGGCTTTCAAGATGGAGCTGCAAAAAGACTCTCAGTTTTATCAAGATCCTGTAATGAACCCATGCAGGAACTTGGATGAAGCTCGAAATAGGGCTTTAAGATATATTCGACTGGAGGATGACAAAAAGATGCAAGAGAGGATGAATTCGTCCACCACTTATAAATCAACTAATAGGAAATCAGAATCCTCGTTTAAACCATATCGCTCTAAGCCGTATGGCAGAAACGACAGCAAGAAAGTGAATGCTGTTGAAGACGAGGATCCTGAGGAGTATCCTGAATTATCTGAATATTGCTTTTCTGTAAACATACCTGAACTGATGTATGCTATGCAGGGTTTAGGAGAAAAAGCCAGGTGGCCTCGGAAGAATCAACAAAAAGCTGATTAGAAGGATAAGTCCAAATGGTGTGCCTTCCATGAAGATTTCGGACATGTAACTGAGGATTGCATTGCTCTAAGAAAAGAAATACGCTATCTCCTAAGCAAGGGATATCTGAAGGATCTCCTTGGAAGAAAGAAGAATAAGGGTCAGGATACTGAGAAGGATCCTGAACGAGCAGCATCACCCCCTGCGGATGCCAAGGTAATCAACTTTATTTCAGGAGGATCCGACATTTGTGGGACTTCGTATTCTGCAGCTAAGAGACATGCAAAGGAAGCTAAGGCTGAAAGAGGAGATAAACCAGCCAGGATGACTACCCTCACAACTGATAAAGTGATCACATTCGACAGTGATGACAGGGATACTGTCCAGGATCCTCACCATGATGCTCTGGTAATAACATTATATGTGGCTAACCATTTTGTTCGCAGGATATTGGTGGATAATGGCAGCTCCGTCAACATAATCCAACTAGAGACTTTGAAGAAAATGAATGTATCACCAATGGATATCACTTCGAAATCTACCGTGCTTGTTGGGTTCAGTGGAGAGGCCAGGAACACAGTGGGAGAGATAAAGTTACCAGTATATGTTGAAGGGGTCAACTCAATACAACGCTTCTGTGTGATGGACTCCCTATCCTGCTATAATATCATATTGGGTAGGCCATGGATCCATGATATGAAAGCTGTGCCATCAACTTATCATCAATGCATAAAGATCCCTACCCCTTGGGGGGTTGTCAAGGTCGATAGTGATCAGTAGGAGGCGAAGGAATGCTACTCATCCTCAATGAAATCCTCAACCAAGCCTAATGCAGCATAGCAATTAAAGATGCGGGCCCAGGATATCGTGGAGGCTTCAGAGCAGGATGTAAAGAAGATTATACTGGATCAGGATAATCCGGATATCTCGGTGCTTGTAGGAACCGATATCCCTTAGGATATTGAAGAACGGTTAACTAACTTCTTGAAATGCAGGATATCAACATTCGCGTGGAAGCATGAGGATATGACAGGCATTTCCAAAGATATTATAACACATAAGCTCGGTATTGACAGATCATTCAAACCTGTTCAACAAAAGAGAAGGAAATTTGCTCCGGAGCGAAATATGATTATTCAGGAAGAAGTAGAGAGGCTATTGAAATCCAAGATGATCAGAGAAGTCAAGTTTCCAAGATGGCTAGCAAATGTAGTCGTGTTGTGTAGATTTCACAGACTTGAATAAAGCTTGTCCCAAAGACCCATTTCCTCTTCCTCATATTGATGCAATGGTGGATGCTACTGCCGGCCATGAGATGTTAACCTTCATGGATGCATCCTCAGGATTTCAGCAGATTCAAATGGAACCTTCAGACCAGGAGGATACTGCTTTCATGACACCAACAGGTATTTATTGTTACACTGCTATGCCTTTTGGTTTAAAAAATGCATGTGCAACATACCAGAGATTGGTGAACATGATGTTTAAAGACAAGCTGGGGGACACCATGGAAGTGTACATTGATGATATGGTGGTAAAATCTAAGAAGGCTGAGGATCACCTCCAGGATATTAAGGGAGCATTTGATATCCTGGATCAATATAATATGAAGCTAAATCCTGCCAAGTGCCATTTTGGAGTTGGAGCAGGAAAGTTTTTAGGATATATGGTAACTAAAAGAGGGATAGAAGCTAGCCCAGAACAGATCAAAGCCATCTTAGGTATCAAGTCACCTACCAATATGAAGGATGTTCAGAGACTGACGGGACGAGTAGCGGCATTGAACAGATTTATCTCAAGATCCTCAGAAAAATGCAAGGAATTTTATGATATCCTGAAGAAAAACAAGAAGTTCGAATGGAAGGAGAAGCATGAAGCAGCCCTGCAGGATTTGAAGCAGTATCTTTCAACCGCACCTTTATTGATGAAGCCTGAAAATGGTGAACCACTATCCCTATACCTCGCAGTATCAAGGAATGCAGTAAGTGCCGTCCTTGTAAAGGATCATGAAGGTCAACATTATCCTGTCTATTATGTTAGTAAAAGTTTATTAGATGCTGAAACTAGATATTCTCATTTAGAAAAAATAATATTGGCTCTAGTTACGGCATCGACAAAGCTTAGACATTACTTTGAGACACATAGGATTCATGTTAAAACCAATTATCCTGTTAAAAATGTGCTTAGGAAACCTGAGATGTCAGGCAGGATGGCTAAGTGGTCACTGAAGTTAAGTGCTTATGACTTAGTATATGAACCTAGAAATGCCATAAAATCACAGGCTCTAGCTGACTTTGTGGCTGATTTCAGTAGTGATATTCAGGATAAAGTAGACCAAGAAATCCAACAATTAGGAGAAACCTCAGAATCCTGGACATTATATACTGATGGTGCATCTAATGTTAGAGGAGTAGGATTGGGAATACTACTAAAATCGCCACAGGGGGACATATTACCCCAGGCTATTAGGTGTGAATTTCCTGCTACTAATAATGAAGCAGAATATGAGGGTTTAATTGCAGGATTAGAGTTGGCTAAAAATATGAATATTAAGAATTTGCAAGTATATGTTGACTCCTTGTTAATCACTAATCATTTTAATGGATCCTATGCAGTTAAAGGTGTGAAGTTAATCGAGTACCTCGATATTCTCAAAAAATTAGCAGGATATTTCGATGTTTTTACACTTGAACAGGTACCAAGAGAAGATAATGCTGAAGCGGATGCCTTGGCAAACCTAGGATCATCAGTCAGGATACCAGAGGGAACCCAAATACCGATACTTCATATCCTGTATCCTGCTGTGGATCCCTTCAAAGCTCAGGATAAGGAGGTAACAAGCATCAAGGATCCTGGTCATGATCCTGATGAGGATACTGAATCCTAGATGACTCCAATCATAAAATATCTCAAGGAATGACACATCCCTAAAGATGAAAACCCTAAGGCATTTAGGATGAATGTATCGCGATTCACCATTATAAATAATGTTTTGTATAAGAAATCTCTTGCAGGTCCATACCTGAGATGCTTGGAGGATCCTGAGACTAAGGAAGTGCTTCAGGATATACATGAAGGGGATTGTGGTAACCACACTAGGGGCAGGTCATTATTCTCAAAAGTATTAAGAACATGATACTATTGGCCGACAATGAAAAAAGATGCTACAGAATATGCTCGAAGATGTGATGCATGTCAAAGGCACAGTAACATACTACATCAACCACCTGAACCACTATATCCTATAACTTCCCCTTGGCCATTCATGAAATAGGGGATGGACATAGTGGGAAAATTGCCAAAAGCTCCAGGAGGAAAAGTCTTTATGCTGGCAATGACTGACTATTTTTCCAAATGGGTTGAAGCTAAGGCATTTGTTCAAGTTAGAGACCAAGAAGTAGTATCCTTCATAAAAAGGAATATCCTGACCAGGTTTGGAGTACCAGCTGAAATCATTTGTGACAACGGATCTCAGTTTATAAGTAAGAGAACTACTGAGTTTTGCAAGAGTTGGGGAATCAAAGTGATCACATCTACTCCAGTACATCCTCAAGCAAATGGACAAGGTGAATCCTCAAACAAGATAATTGTCAACAACTTGAAGAGGAGACTGGGAGCTAAAAAAGGAAGATGGGCAGAAGAACTACCCTTTGTTTTATGGGCTGATAGAACAACGGTAAAAAATGCAACTGGCCAAACCCCGTTTTCCTTAGTATTTGGAGCAGAAGCAGTGATCCCAACAGAAATGGTGATACCTACGGCAAGATCTATCCTCCGGGATCCTGAGCAGAATCCTGAAGCTTTGTGCCAAGATTTGGACACTGTAGACGAAACAAGAGATGCAGCAAGGCTAAGGATGGCAGCATATCAACAGAGGATATCCAGAGCATATAACAAGAATATAAGGACTAGAAGATTTCGAGTTGGAGATTGGGTATTAAGAAAGGCTTTTCAAAATACTACTAATCCTGCCGATGGAAAGTTGGCTCCAAAATGGGAAGGACCATATGAGGTTGAATCTGAATCAGGAAAAGGAGCATACCGACTCAAGAATATGGAAGGGGATATGCTACCTAGATCCTGGAATGCTATACACCTAAAGCTCTATTTCAAGTGAGTTTAGAATTTAATTTCTAACTCAGGATGGTATGAATTCTATCTCTTTTCAATATGTTTGAATTTATTTATTCTTTTGAACCCATTACTGACTTAAGCATCGGAGGGGTGTTAGCCAAGCTTACACCCACCTTAGTTTAAAGTGTTTTGCAGAATATGCTCCAGGATATACACTAAGGATAACTCGAAAGATTAGAGGATTGGCCCCCTCTCTCACGTTTAAGGGATCCTGATCCCATCACAAGTTTAAAGGTATTCACCTTTCTCTCGAAATGGGTTTAAACACCCCTCCTGGAGCGCAAGTTATCCAGGGATAGTTCAAGATAGCGGGACCAGTCCATGTAAAAGTGCGTGACAATTTCATTATTGTTGGCTATATCCTGGATCCTGAAGGTATATGAGGATTAATCACCCTCTCTCACGAAAGGGTATTTTCATACTCTCTAAGGTTTAGAGGTTTTCACCTTTCAAAGTCTTGGAGTTTATACACTCCCGCCTGTAGCGCATGAAAATCAGGGTTTATCCCCAGAATATTAAGGGTTTGTCCCCAGGATATTAAGGGTTTATCCCCATGATATTAAGGGTTTATCTCCAGGATGTTCAGGATTTATCTACGGAAAAGCTAAAGTATAACTATGCTTGCATATGATGAACACAGGGGACATACATCATACAATTTAAAGGATGGATTTAAACTTATAAATGTGCACTGGGGACATTCCTATGATGAAAAATTAGAATTGACTCTTTAGGAATCTCTGGTATGATCTCTCCTTTTTATTTAGATAACTTGAGTTTTATAAGTTATGTGGCAGTATCCTGAGCAGGATATCTCTCATGATACTCTTACAATATGTTCCCAAGAATGTTCTAACAAAACTATTTTCATAAGTAAATTTTATGCATTAAAAGAATAACAACAAAGATAGGGTCAAAAGGAAGTTATATTATTAACGTGGCAAAAGTTTGTGCTTTTGGTTTCATCTCAAACTGAGACCCATCCACCAAAAGCACAAAAGGTTCCTAGTTATATTTACATAACAGTTGAAGGTTTCATCTCAAACCGAGACCCATCCACCTCCAACTATTATATTGTTCAAAAAGCATGCAGGAAATGTAAATTGTTCAGGTGCAGGAAAAGTAAATTGTTTTAGGGTTACAAACCAACGATCAAATTTAAAAAGTGGGCTCCGGCCTAGGCATCAACATCCATCATCGCCCACTTGAAGCCCCTCACACAGCGGCATCTTCACCAGCTTTCTCCGTCTTCTAAGCATCCTGAGCAGCATCCTCACCAGCATCTGTCCCAGCATGCTTCTTCTCTCCAGCCTTGTCCACCACCTCTGCTGACTTAGAGGATTCACCAGCCTCAGCATGATAAGGCTCAGCTTTGCCTCCAAGCTCCTTCAACCTTGCTACCTAGGATTCAACTGGCCAAGCTGGGCACTCAAGACCTGTCTCCTTGGCCTCATATGCCATCTTAATTCAAGCTTGCAACAAAGAGACAACGGCTGAGTTTTTGATCCCTTCTTGGAAAGAGACCATGGCCTGTTCATGCTCCACTTAGACGGCAGCCAGCTTTATCTCAGCATCCTGGGTGACCTTCAGTTTGTCCTCGTAATGCCGGGTAACACTTCAGCAATGGCACCTTGGTCAGCAACAGTGGTCTCGAGCTGTTTGATCCTAGCCTCTTCGAACGCATTCATGCTGCAAGCATCGGTGTAAAGGTGGAGCAGATGATGGAGGCCCTGCAAGTCAAAATTCAGGTACAAGTCAAGATCCATTAACCAGGATATCCTGTCAGGATATTCTGTCAGGATATTCTATCAAGATATGTGTACAGGATATAGTATCAGGATAATACCTTATTGAGGAAGGATGTCATCGGCTCCAAGGAGTCAGCAAAGCTGAGTTCTTCATAAGAGAACCCTTCAGAGCCTGGGGCGCTAACTTCAGAGCCTTTCCTCTTTTTTGCGGTGGAAGCACGAGTCCTCGGTTTGGGCTTAGGGGCCGGGAGCGGTTTGGAGCTGGTAGCAGCAGGAGTCTCTTTCTTGACAATGACTGGAGTGGGGAAACTGTCAAGCTCGTCAAGATCAAGGAGGATTGGAACTTTGCTGGAGTCTGCATACGAGGAGTAAAACTCTTTCCTAAATATATCAAATAAAAACATGTATGCAGGATATCATGCAGGATCCTTACCAAACATGTTTGCACTGGAAAGTGGACTTGGAGATGGTGGAAATGGATTGAAACTTCTTTCAGCCTCTGGGAGGAGTCTGATGGCGTCGATTCTCTTCTGTGATTCGGCTAAGGGAGGTGCAAGCTTCCTGAAATCGGTTGTGTACAAGAAAATCAAAAAGTCAGTACAAGATATGAAACAGGATACAAGACAGGATCATCCTAAAACCCTAAATCCTACCCTTTCTCAACCACTTCACCGGATAATCCACTCCACCAGGGATTGAGTCTCTTTTTACAAAGAAGAACTTGGATTTCCATTCTTCTTCGTTCCTGGTGGCTCGGAGTATCAGTGGATCGCTGGAAGTGGAATAAAACAAGAATCGACAAGAGCCGTGGCATCTAAGCCGGTATGCTAGAGGGAGGTCATGAACGGAAAGATCAGGGATATGGTTCCTCTTGATTTGATCAAGAACAGACAAGACTCGCCAGAGCATCGGCATTGTTTGACTAAAATAGATTTTCGTAATATTAAAGAACTCGGTGATGAAATCAAGAAAAGGATATTGCAGCCCTAAGGTAAAGGGAAAAGTGTTGAAGCACAACCACTCTTCTGAAACCATATCCGAACGGATTTCCCGATCTAATGGCCGGAACACCGTCCCTTCCGGGAAGATGCCGGAGGTTTTCAGGGCTGACAAGTGGGCACTATCGAAGGTGCATATTTCCTTCTCTGGATCTTGGAGAATATTCTGGTGGATGAACGTGGGAGCAGAGTCACCGGAGCTCGATCTTGTTTGTCTCGCCATATGGTGCCGGAATATTAAATAGAATGGAGGAGGAAGATGGGATTGAGAGAGAAATGTTTACCTTTTTTCTCTACAGTAAAGGTTAAATGATGACGAGGATGAGAAGTTATAGGGATGTAATGAGTAATTATAGGCTGCGTGGTTACAACTAGTCACATCAAGGTCTTATCTCTTAATTACCTCGTTATTCGTGAAAAAAATGTAACCGTTAGTATCAGGATACTTAACGGTAACATTTTTGGGACAATTGTTATGGGTGAAATTCTGAGCCCATATCCTGGGTAATATCTTAAGTTATATCTTGGTTGTATGATATATGTTCATGCCCGGGATGCTCATTCAGGATATTGGTAACATCCTGAACGGTATCCTGAGGATCACTAACGGATTATGTGCAGGAATATGAGTCCAAGCTTGTAACGTTCATGAGGACCCTTTCCCCGGAAGACTCGGTCTAAGTCGTTCAAAGGAAGACGTTGAAGCCGCTTTACTCGGTCTATAACGTTAACTATGGAATATTTGGAGGCATCCCCCGTTTATAGGAATTTTTGTTTGTATTTCTTAGTTATAAATAGATGGATAAGTCAGATCAAATAGGACACAACAACACTCACTGCTCTCTAACACTTTACTCTCTCGCAACTCTCACTTTCACAAAAAAAGAATTGTAACACTTAGCGATCTGATCAATATCATGCACTGTATCCTGACGATTGAAGTAATAAGAAGAACAAGGCAGCTGCGATTGTCAGCTCCCGAGGTTTTGTGCCGGCGATCTAGATTGATCAAGGGCTTTCCTCGTATATCTCGTGTCACCCGCTTTACTTTTTGCTCATTGTTTGATCGCAGATACAGCTCAATATCCTGAGCCGTATCCTGAAAACTGTTTTTGCAAACAACTTAACCAGCATATTCTCAACACACTTACTTAGCACACTACCTCACTTAACTAATTTGATCACTTAATTGTTTCGGTAATTTTTGACCAAAACAATTAGTAGCACATATTTTTCACAGAAGCCTTAAATTCCTGACTATTAATTTAAGTATTTTTCAAAATACTTAATTAGCTTAAACCAGTGGCTCTGATACCACCTTTTCTGTCACGGCCCCCGACCCGTTCCTCAGTTCGGGCGCCGCGAGACAAAAAACCGTGGTACCGATGTTTATTAATTGGCAGCGGAAATTTCATCAGGACCGAGTGTCAGGAAAAATAATATCAGAGTTCTAAAAACACTGAATTATTTTATTTCATAACTGCGGGTAAACCCCGTA
>JARYGA010043050.1:0-31485 GCA_030545235.1 Helianthus tuberosus
AACGGTGTTGGAGGTAACGGCCAACTACGTGTCTTTTCACATAAATAAGAATGGAAGATAGTGTTGAAAGGTACGGAAGTATTGCTAGGATTCGAACATTTGAACCGATTTATTGTAAACGAGGTTTGTATGAAAGACGAAGAATAACTGAGAGTAATGGAGGTATAAAAGCGAACGATTGATCTAATAAACGTATGCGAGTATGAGAACGGTGTAAGTATCGGATAAACGAAATCGATGAGGTCTCGTCCCTGATAATTGGATATCGCGCATTTAGCAATGTGTTTGTGAGCCGTTAAAGTTTGCATATTTGGTCTAAACATGGTCTGCAAAACACCGAATTTCTCATGGCACGTCTTACGATATTTGGAAAGATGGTGAAAAACTTATATATAGGAAGTACCAGCGGCGTATCCACCATGTTTTAACCATGCTATGTCTGTTTCGTATTCGGTGTCATGTTACGTTCCGTGTCTTACCATACACAGTAGTACATTCCATGATTCTCATGCGCCTATCACTATAATCCCGTGTGCACCCACAATTATTTTGATCGTCGCATGATCTGCATAGCTTGTACTAGTTGTGTACGAATCAGGGTATACATAAATTTGAAAAGTAAGAATGTGTACGTATAAGAATGTAGTATATAAGCATGTCCATGCTTAAGTATGTATGGGACCCACGTAAGCGAATCCCTTGGATTCCGCTCGCGTACGGGTACGAATGTATGAATCATGAGTATGAATGTAAGCATGCGTATGAATATAATTAATAGTATAAGTATGAATAAGTATGTAAGTATGAACATGAAAATGTGTATAAGTATGAATGTAAGTAGGTATAAGTAACGATAATTGTGTGTATGAAATAAATTGAATACAACAAATGTGAGCGTATAAAATGATTCAAAGTTGTGGGTATGTAAAAACGAGTGATACGTAAAGTTGTCGTGTGATATTGACTAAAAGGATTACGATGGTATGCATGTTTAGTTGTTTGAGCAAAACGTCGAGTTTATCGAATCAGAGTCGGTTAAGTTTGTCTTGGAATGTAGAATTTAGTTCACGAATGTAAAAGAATATACAATAATTATTGGTTATGTGTGACATATTTTGTAAAGAACGGAAATGCTACTTTTGTTTTAGAAGGATTAAGTAAGTCGAAAATGGTCGATCCTATGAAGTTCCCTTGCCCACGAGTTTTGAAATTGAAATGATGTGTTGAGCAGTGTATGAAAAGGTTTTTGAAATATCAAGTTTGCATCATTTTAAAGGATCTAGCATTAAAATAAGAAATTTGAAATTTGGAGGTTCTCGTGAAACGTTGATTCTTAAAAAGAATTTAGCATAATGAACTTAGTGATCGTTGAAAACTATTTTTAATAAAATGATTTATTAATTTTGAAAAGAGTTTTAGCTAGTAAAACGAACTTATAACATCTATAAGATATTATAGGCATGTGAGAAAGGTTAGTTTGATTTTCGATTGTGAATAAAAGTCCTTAGTACAATGATATGATGTGAGCGTGTTTTAGTGATTACGTTAAGCATGAAATTTGTGGGCAAGATATTCAGTAGACCGATTAAGTTGATGGGTAGCATTTCATCAAATGTTTGAAAATCGGGAAACAAAACGTTTATGGTATGACTAAGTATTTCGTGTATGTGGTTTATGTGAAATAGATTATGGGGTAAGATATACTTTAATAAAACAATGAATTTTGAAATTTGCATAAGTAGGGATTTTGACAAATGAAAAACAACTTAGATATAAAACTTGATCGTGTTGTATAATGAAGTCTCTTTTGAAAGAAAATTTTGGTAACGATCACCTAGGTAAGGGAATCACCCCTAACTCGTCGATAAGGTCATTTAAGAAAAGGAGGAGTGGAGTTAATCGTCAAGGTAAGGAAATCACTCCTATCTCGATGATATGTCTTCATTTTGTGGTTATAAGAAATGTAAATCTAATTAAGTGTCGTTTTTGAAATCATGCTTGTAAATGAAGTATAGATGTATGAAAAGATTTAGTATGATGTGTGTGAAGGAATCGAAAATAAATTTGAATTTGAAAAGATTGCATCGCATAAGATTGATAATAGTAAAACATAGGTTTGATTAAAACTTGGATTGTTCCAAAACGGAACTTTGACTAAACCAAAGTGGTCGAAAATTCTTTTGAATTTGAGAAACATGCTTTGGCCTAATAGGTGAAATACTCTCGCCGATATTTCGGTTAACGGTATTCACCCTTCCATTTACTACATGTTCCAACTCAATCGAAAATTCGAGACTTGGAGGGATTTTTGAAAAATCAAGGAGCGGGACTAGTCGACAAGGTGCGGGTCTCACCCCTAACTTGACGATTTCATACCCTAAGTGTGGTTGGTACTCGTCGGGTCAAAATTTAATTTCGACACTTTGACGAGGGTCCACTAGAATTTGAAATGGAAATTCTCCATCAAGGATAGATGAATTGAGAGTCGTTCACCAAATTGTGGGTTTCACACCTATTTTGGTGAAGTCATCTCGTTTGTGTATTACGAGTGGTTTCGAGTTTTAGTATAAATGAGTAAAATGCCTTAGGAAGGCGTATGTTTGAAATATTAAAAAAAGTATAAGCACATAAAGAATTTCAAGGTATTAACACATAAGAGGCGTTTCAAAAGATTAGCATATGAATCAAGTATGGTCGAGTTTGGTGATTAACTATAGACTAGGTCAAAAGCATGGCAATTTTCCTAATTCCCTATAATTATGGCTCTGATACCAATATGTCACACCCCAACCGACGGCGGAAACATTGGAGTGAGACGAAGAAAGATTTCTCATCACACATAAAGCTAATTGAGACAATAGAATTAAAGACAAATTGATTCCACTCATAAATAAATGTTACAATACATAAAAAATACAAGAAAACGATACAACCACAACTATGAAATTTATACAACGTATTTGACCTAAGACGTCTAAATGTGTATCTAAGCATAAACGCTACTTCAGTTTCAAAGCATCGTCATCCTCAACCTGTAACATGTTTAATATAAACTTCAGTGAAAAAGAAAAGGCGAGTATACAAGTTTTCATACATAGCATAAAAATAAAAGTTTCGAACAATTCCATGTGGCAAGCTCTTGATACAAGATAAACAATAAAATCGGCATGTGTTTTACTAATCAACCCAATGATGAAACGCAATAAGCTCATGACATAACCTCAAGTTTACGGGTGGTGCGTTAATCCTATAGCGCTATATATGTCAAGGATAGGCTCGTACGAAGTTAATGATAAGTCTAACACAAAACGTATAACCCCAAGTTTAAAGTATCAAGTAACAAGTATGCATGCATGTATAAGGAATGTTTGTGCATTTAAGAATAAAGTTTAAGTGTAAGTTTATAGTTTAACATGTTATACCCCAAAAGGTGGTAAACGAAAAGGGGTTCAAGTATACTCACAAAATTGCATATGCTTTCCGATTATCTAAGAGTGACGAGTTTGCTTGTGAGTGAGGATTTGATGGTAGGGTTACGTGATGTGTAGGGAGTGGCAAGATTCGGAATTTAGAAATTAAAGTAGTAAAAGCATGTATATATAAAAGTAATATCTAAGCCCTAAGAGTTTTCTTGTGACACCATAATTAGTGGTTTCATGGGTCCAAAATTGCCCATTGGAATCATAACAAGAACTCTAGAATCTTTGATATGATAGCTTAGGTTTATGATGGCAAATCATTGTTTGATTAACACCACAAACTCAGCCATGTTTTTATATATTTATGTATAGTTTATATAGTAATAATACATCCTAAAACTAAGTCCAATCAATTATTGTCATATAACATCATGTATGTCAAGCTTGGAGGTTAGAAAACCTCATTATAAGATTCACCACTACACACACCATCATAAAGATGTTGGGAGGGTCATGAATAACAATAAAGTAAATCTAATCTAACAAGTTATAAAATGTTCAAATGAAGGAGTGGAACTTAGTTTGGAAAAGCCAAAGCTTCCATTTGTTCACACTTCACAAGTCACAAGTTCATCATATAAAAGATGATGTCTTGTGCTTGTTTTCATCATTGATTTATTATGTATAAACAGAAATAAAAGGGGTGTTTGAACCCAAATATTTGATGGAAATCTCCTAAACACAAACCCACAACCATAGACTAAGTTGTGAGCTTGGTGGGAACAAGATTCCACCAAGTTTTCTGTCAAAATATGAACATAAAAAGAAATAAAAATGAGCAAAATTTTATATTCACATTGGACCTCAAAAATGGTAAGGTTTCACCTTAGTTTGCCCAAGCAAACTTATGAAAACCTTCCTAGAGGTTATCCAAGTGTTTTAGAAGAAGAAACAAGAGGAAAAGAGTTCAAGAAGTGAGCTAGAACTCACTTTGAATGACTTAAACTTTCTGCTCAAAGCTGGAATTTTTGGAGTGATTAGAGAGTGATTTTGGAGTGATTAAGATGTTTGTAAAGTGGAAAAGGGGCTGGATATAAGTTGGTATTTATAGGGGGAGGATCAAGGTTAAAGTTGGTTGTCATTTAAGAGGTTAGTTGAGTGTTAAACAAATAAAAAAAACAATTAAAATATGAACATATAGTTGCGGCTGAGTGTGGGCTGTTAACAGCCATATCAGTTTCCTTTATTCCTTGTTTTGAGACATCATAAGTTAGATAGTGTATGTTCCATTAATTAATCAAGTGACCTTTTAATCAATTGTAATATATTATGTTTGTAGGTGGTTTCAAACTTAAAAAAACATTGAATGAAAACAATTGTTGTTGCCTTTGTGACTCACGGCCATAAGGCTGTTTCACCTTACTATCTTTTTTTTTTTTTTAATTTTAATAATGAAGGTTGCACATTAGTGGTATAAGATGTTGTAATATAATGTGTTAATTAAACAATCACAACAATCTAGCCATTCTAAGGTTGTTGTCTTACTTTTATTATTATTATTTTTTGTGTTTTAATAATATAAGACACCCATATGTATTACATGTCATATATTAAGGATAAGTATTGTTTTATTTAACATGAAGGTAGGTTTAAAATGCAAGTAGTGGAGGTTCCAAACAAATTTAAGAAAGAGACAAATGAGGCAGCATGTAAGCTGCGATGGACAGCAACTTGTTATTCTTTTCTTTAATTTTTTTTTTTTTTTTGATAAAATAACATTCATATTTGTTGTGTACAATTACTAACTACTAAAGCATTAAGTGGAAGGTTATTTAAACCTTGAAAAAGTCAAGAAAATTAGCCAAAGGGTTGTTCTGGTCGCAACTGTCCCTTTTTTATTTTCTTTCTTTTTATTTAGTAAGATAAAGGGTATAAATTGGATGTATTTATATAATTAACATGTTATATAATGTCTAGTGTGTATTGAACATGTATCAAACCCTAAAAGGTGTATTAGACATGAATTAAAGTGTGAACATTATGCTTTAAAGGATATGAGATGTAACATGTTTTATTTGCAAAAGAAATATGTAACGAGTAACAAACAAGTACGTGTGACATGTAACGGAGCGTTAAATATGTATAAGTCCAGTGTCCTGTATGTATGCAGCGTTTACGAATTACGAATCAAGTGTCGAACAAATGTATGTATCAATATATAAGCAACGTATAAACAATGGATATTTCACACAAAAGATCAGTTTTATTACGATCAAATTCTCGGATTTACAATGGCTTGAAACGAAATATGATTACCAAGGAAACGAGTTTCCGAAAATAGAATTACAAGATGAACTTTCTAAAAACGGAAAGCACGAAAAGGCAGAGCGTTACATTTGTATTTTCTGAAAATATTTACTCCCCCTAAAATCAAAAACATTAAAGATATTTGACAAACCGATTTAGATAACTTTATCTCGCCATCCATTTTCTGCTTTACATGCTTTGTTTTGCAGAAAATACCCCCATGATTTACAACACATTGATTTTTAACAATGTTAAAACTGTTTTCAATTGTGAAATAATCATGTTTGTTCAGGCGTGAGGGTTTCGGCGTATTCAATTAACATATTTTTGAAGTTTTTTTTAATTTTCTATTTTTAGGGTTTTTGAAATATGGTTTATTTATGTATAGAAACGAACAAACTCCCTGATTTCAGATGCAGGGACCAGCAGCCTCCTCCTCTCGTGCTAGGCTGCTCCTTTATTTCTTCTGACATTCTGTGACATTTGTGCCTTTACAACCATCATACAAATACGAATCCAATGAAATATTGTGTTTCATTCTCGGGATTTGTATAATTACATGTGACAATTACACATATCAAATTTCGTATGATTTCAAACTCTCAAGAAGCTTTTCTTGAACTTTTACGCAAACGTAATCAGTTTAACGCAACATACACTCCGGGATAGTGACATAAGCTAAACATACCCTAAATATCCGTTACATAACTTAGAAATAAGGTTTGAAGGGTTTGGCATGTCAAAAACAAGTATATTCAATCACAAGGATTATTTACGACAAACTACGAAAGTCTGCCGATTCTCGTAGCAACGTACACTCCGGAACAAGGTCATAAGCTAAAAATACCCTAAATACCCTTAACATAGCTTAGAAATAAGCTTTGAGGGGTTTGGTATGAGAAAATATGCTTATTTGATCAACAGGGACTAAAAGCGTCAAAACTACGAAAGTATGCAAATTCGCGCTTATTTTGCGTCCTGACCATATCTGTACGATGGGAATGCAAAAATACCATTCGTTGCGTAACTTGAATCGTTTTCGCGTCCGTTTGAGTTTTGTTGTAATTAACCGAAAAACGCGATCGTACGACCAAATGAACCGACATCCACAATGTTTCCAAGCATATTTCAAGTCCCCTATGCTTTAACATCCTTGTAAAGCCTTAAAATTGGGTAACGGGGGTTAAACGCGTCGAAAAACAAGTTTAAGGGCTGCATTTCTGCCAAATTTTGAAAGTCTGGCCTGAAGTGGCTGGCGGGGCGCGACCCACTGGGCTTACTGGGTCACGGGGCGCGAGAGCCTTCAGACTAGAAGCTTCAAAAACAGCTTCCCAGCTGTTTCCTGCTGTTTTTAAGCTTAGTTTTTGGATTTTGTGGGCCATTTTGTGTATCCTCCAAGGCTTTCAATTGTGTCCACACACATGGCATGATCCTAAAGATCCAAGAACACTATAAATAAATACATGGCCTCATTCATTCTTCAAACTTGCTCATTTCCATTCTTCTTCATCTCCTGCTCTACTTAGAGGCTACCACTTATTTGGAGGCTTCCTAATTGAGTTTTCTTCATCCTAGAACACTTGCAAGTGTTCTTCCTAGTCTTGTTTATTTATTTTTAGCTATTTCAAGCTAAAAGTCAAACAGTGTTTGACTTTCGGCTTTGACCATTAATTGGTTAAGACAAAGTTCAATTGAACTTTGTAACATGATCGTAATCACGATGGTTATAATCCCTTGCGATTATACCTACTGATTACCACGTTGACTAGTCAAAGTGACGAGTCAAAGTTTCGGTCAAAATGTACGATTATGTGCATTTTGCGATGAACTATTTTTGGGTATCAAAACACTAAAACATGTTTAACTCGTCACTTCTAGTTTAGTGCTTGTCTAGGGTCGTAAGTCAAGCGGTCTCGACAACCGCTTAGACTTTCGAACCCGACCCGTTTGGTCGATCATTAGGATCCAACCAAACACATATGGTGATCATAGTTGTATAGGGAATAACCTCCAGAGGTTATACCTTATGGTCACTTCGTTTGGTTAGTTGTATGATAGGTAGTTTATATGCCTTAGGAAATGACCAAAATGCCCTTTTTGCGCATAAATTCAATTTAAGCATACGTAACCAAAATTTTGACAGTTAAACTGATATTGCAACATTATTAAACATGTTTAGGCATATAAGACTTATCATAGGACTAGTTTGACCATCCGAACGCGCAATTGCGCAAATGACACGTTAAAGTAGCGTAAACTACCTTAACGGGTCATAACGGGTCAAAAGCACTTAGGATTCATTCCAAATCAGAATGTAGACTTTGTTAAACCATTTCATATGAGTTCCAACACTCATTTGGTTTACAAGACCTCATTCTATCCGATTCCTCCGATTATGTACTGTCGCAACCCCCGATCCCTTATCCCCGGGAACGGGCGGCCGCGAGCCAGTTTTGGTGGTATCGCGTGTATATTCAATATTGGCAGCGGGATTTTTCATCAGGACCGTAGTTAGGAAATATTTGATCAGAGTAAATAGCACATTTTCATAGTATTAAGTAAATGGGTTAAAAACCCAAGTTCATAGTACACACTTTTTCATAGGAATAAATCCTATTTATTTAATAAAAACATCTATTTTATTTTTTGTAACTTTATTGCCACTTTTCCAAGCCTTCAGTGCTATCCAGCTGGCTTCTATTTGGCTTTCACATTTTGTTACCTGAAACGCGTTTTAAAAACATTTGTCAGTGGGAAATACTGGTGAGTGAATCCCAGTTTAATCAAGTTTAAATAATCATTTCACAGTGTACAGTATTGAGGGCGATCCCGCAATTATATTTGTTTCCAAGACATAACAATTAACATCCATGGTACTGTCGAACCCGACTTGTGGAAATGTTACTCCTTGACCAGGTGGTAACAAATTTTGTATACAAAACCCCAACATACTCATCATAATTGTATTCTTACAAATACTCAATAACTGTCATTCGCATGGAAAAGTATTTAAGGTTTTGTAAAAACATTTAACAAAAAGGTTTACAAAAAGTGGATCAACTCACCTTGCTGTCTTAGATTTTCCGTAAGGGTTTCCTGGTGACAATCTATAATTTACACAAAAGCACACGCGTTAGTATAATAACCCATTTTAACATTAGTAATACCCTCCCCGAGACGGCATTCCAACAACTACGTCGGGCAGAACCACGACAGCCATTACGAAACCCTAGATCAATCGGGTAGCGTATCTAATACGTATCCAGGGGTTATAATACTTACAACGGAGCAGAACCTCGCTAATTAGGGGGTATAATACCCGCGTTTTACTTCTACTACTCAGAAATTGTGATTGAGAAATGAAAATGGGACGAGCAGACTGAAGATCCGATGCGTTCTATTTATAGTTGCTGATTCTGGGTTTGTCGCGGCCCGCGTAACATACGGGCATGGCTTACGCGGCCCGCGTTGACTCCAGGTCAATGTATAGCTGGGCTGAGTCGACAACTAGCTCCGCCGGGTGTTGGGCCACGTGGCGGCCCAGGACCGTGCCACATTCTAGGACACTCGCGGCCCGCGTAAGGTTGAGGTGGGGTTCACGCGGCTCGCCTCAACTTAAAATTCAGATTTTAAATTATTTTTAATACTATTTAATATATTTGAGACCCGTTTTCGCGTATGGGGTGTATTTTGGAACATATTGGAATATTTTAAAATATTTTGGAGTGTCAGAAATATTATGAGGGTGTCGGTTTTATTGAGGATCGTTACATCCTCCCCACCTTATTTTAGAGCTCGTCCTCGAGATCTACTGGAACAAGTGCGGATATTTCCTTTGCATTTCTGACTCGAGCTCCCATGTGTACTCAGGTCCTCTTTTGGAGTCCCACTTCACTTTGACCAGAACTAATCTCTTATGCTTGAGATTCTTGACTTTCCTGTCTTCAATCTGTAGGGGCCTTTCTACAAATTTGAGTTGTTCATTTACCTCTATGTCCTTAAGAGGTACTACTAGTGATTCGTCAGTTAAGCATTTCTTGAGATTAGATACATGAAATACATCATGTATTCCTGCCATTTCCTCTGGCAGTTGTAGCTGATAGGCTACAGGTCCTATTCTTCTAATAATCTAAAAAGGTCCAATATATCTGGGATTTAGCTTCCCTCTTTTGATGAATCTTACCACTCCTTTCCAAGGAGAAACTTTCAATAATACTTTATCTCTTACTTGAAATTCCAACGGTTTGTGTCAGTTATCGGCATAGCTCTTTTGTCGATCTCATGCTGCTTTTAGTCGTTCCTTGACTTGAATAATCTTGTCGGTTGTTTCTTGTACTATCTCTGGTCCAGATAGTTGCTTCTCCCCAATTTCTGCCCAACAGACTGGGGTTCGGCACTTTCGTCCATAAAGTGCTTCAAATGGTGCAGCATTGATACTTGTGTGATAACTATTATTATAAGAAAATTCTATTAAAGGTAATTGATCATCCCAATTACCTCCGAAATCAATTACACAAGCTCTAAGCATGTCCTCCATCGTCTGAATCGTTCTTTCGCTTTGTCCATCCATTTGAGGATGATAAGATGTGCTTAGATTTAACTTGGTTCCCATTGCCTTTTGGAAACTTGACCAAAAATGAGAGGTAAATCGGCTGTCCCTATCAGAAACAATTGATAAAGGTATTCCATGTAATGAAACAATTTCATTTACATATAACTTAGCTAATTGTTCCATACTGAAGGTTTCCTTCATTGGTAGGAAATGAGCTGACTTGGTTAGTCTATCTACAATCACCCAGATTGTATCATTTCCTTTCTTTGTTTTGGGTAATTTGGTAACAAAATCCATTGTTATTAATTCCCATTTCCACACTGGCATTTCTAATTGTTGTAACAAACCTGAGGGTTTCTGGTGTTCAGCTTTAACTTGTAAACAAGTTAAACATTTAGAAACATAGGTTGCTATGTCCTTTTTCATTCCTATCCACCAGAAATTCTTCCTTAAATCCTAGTACATTTTATCATTTCCTGGGTGCATCGTATATTTAGACTTATGAGCTTCTTCTAATATACGATGACGTAGGTTTCCTAATTTAGGTATCCACATTCTCTTTTCATGGAATCTCCAAATTCCATCTGTTCCTTGTTCTAATTCTTTTAGCATACCTTTTAATTTTTCAGTATCTTCCTTGATTACTGATTCTTGTGCTTTTCTAATTTGATCATTTAAATCTACTTGTAGATTTAGTTTAAGAGAACGTATCCTTTTTGGCTTTTCATGATACTTTCGGCTTAAACCATCTGCCACTACATTTGCTTTTCCTTCATAATACTGGATATCACAATCATAATCACTAAGTAATTCCATCCAGCGTCGTTGTCTCATATTTAATTCTTTTTGACCGAAAACATATCTTAAGCTCTTATGATCTGTGAATATGGTAAACTTACTACGATAAAGATAATGTCTCCAAATTTTCAAAGCAAAAATTATTGCTCCTAATTCTAGATCATGGGTTGAATAATTCTCTTCATGATTCTTAAGTTATCTAGACGCATAAGCTATAACCTTTTGGTGTTGCATCAATACACATCCATAACCTAATTTGGAAGTGTCACAATAGACTACAAAGTCTTCAGTTCCTTCTGGTAACGCTAGTATGGGTGTATGGGTTAATCTTTGCTTAAGAATTTTAAATGCTTCTTCTTGTGTGGTCCCCATTCAAACTTAATAGATTTACAGGATAACTTAGTTAAAGGAATGGCTATTCTAGAAAAATCCTGAATAAATCTTCTATAATAACCGGCCAATCCTAAGAAACTTCTAACCTCGGTTGGTGACTCAGGGGTCTTCCATTTGGTAATTGCCTCGATCTTTGTGGGATCCACATGAATTCCTTCCTGATTAACTAAGTGTCCGAGAAATTGTACCTGTTCTAACCAAAATTCGCACTTGGAAAATTTAGCATACAATTTTTCCTTTCTTAATAGACTTAAAAGTGCGTGCAAATGCTTTGTATGATCCTCTTTATTCTTAGAATAAATTAGAATATCATCTATAAAAACAATTATGAATTTATCCAAGTATGGCTTACATATTCGGTTCATCATGTCCATAAATGCAGCTGGGGCATTGGTTAAACCACATGGCATGATAGTAAATTCATAATGACCATACCTCATTCTGAATGCGGTTTTAGGAATGTCCTCTTCCTGTACCTTTAATTGATGATATCCTGATCTTAAATCGATTTTAGAGAAAAATCGAGCTCCTTGCAGTTGATCGAATAGATCATCGATTCTCGGTAATGGGTACCGATTCTTAATCGTGACTTTGTTCAATTCACGGTAGTCAATGCACATACGCATTGATCCCTCCTTCTTTTTAACGAATAGTATCGGCGCTCCCCATGGCGACGAACTTGGCTGTATAAATCCCTTCTCTAATAATTCATCTAATTGTTTCTTCAATTCCTGCATTTCTGCGGGTGCCAAACGATAAGGTGCTTTGGCAATTGGTGCCGTTCCTGGTAGTAGGTGAATTCTGAATTCAACTTCTCTGTTTGGCGGTAGTCCTGGTAATTCTTCTGGAAATACATCTGAAAACTGAGACACTACTGGAATGTCTTTTAGTTCCTTTCCTTTAGTGTTAGTGATTATAGAAATCAAATACACTATAGATCCTTTTCTTATATAACTTGCAGTTTTCATCACAAAGATAAATTTTGTGGATCTAGCTGGTTTATCTCCTTTAATTGTGATCGTTTTACCTTTTAGTGAATTTACTTGTATTGACTTTTGATCACATAAAATACTGGCTTTATTGGCTATTAACCAATCCATACCTAAAACAACATCAAATCCTGCCAAATTCATGGGATAAAGATTTGCCATAAATTTTTGATTTAAAATTCATATTCTTGCTCCCTGCAAGATTTCAGAAATCCTAACTGTTTCTCCATTAGCTGTCTCTACTAGACATTCTTTTGGTAGTTTAGTTAATGATTGATTTAGAAATTTGCAAAATGAAGTATTAATAAAACTTTGGTTTGCACCAGAGTCAAATAATACCTTAGCAAAAACATCATTAACTAAAAACGTACCAGCTATCACGTCTGGAATCATCTTGGCTTCGTCTGCAGTCAAAACAAATGCTCTAGCATTTTTAGTGTTCCTGTTGTTCCCAGCTGGAGTCAATTTTGGACAATTCGGTTTGATGTGACCTTTTTCTCCACAGTTGTAGCATAATCCATTGCTGGATTTTCTCCTGCAATTTTCTTCCTTGTGTCCTGGCATCTTGCAGAAATTGCAAAGAGTGGAGCATTTTCCCGATTGCTTTTTCTTGCAGACCTGGCAGAATGGTGCAGAGGTAGAACCCATATTCCTACGATTGTAATTCCCAGAACGGAATTCTTGGGTAAGCCTCTGTGCTAGGTTTCTTTTCTGGTCTTCTTCTCTAGTACGTACCAGTTCATCTGTCAAGGTGTTAGTTAATTCTACAGCTTCTTCTATGGTTTGAGGTCTAGCTGCCTTGACTACGTGTCTAATTTCTCCAATTAATCCCCAGATATAACGGGAGATCAATACCGGCTCTGGTGATGCAAGGGTTGGTACTATTCTAGCATATTCGAAGAATAACTTTGTGTACCCCTTACTATCTACTCCATTCATTCTAAGATTTAGGAATTTATTTGCTATTTGTTCCTTTTCATTAGGAGGGTAGAATTTTCTTTCTACCATGTTCCTAAACTCTTCCCATTCCATGTTGTATACCCTATCACTTCCTCTAGATTGGAGGATAGTGTTCCACCATTCTAAGACTGAGTTTTTAAACAGATTAGAAGCAAACATTATCTTATCTTCTTCCGCACATTTGCTTATTTTCAAAACAGCCTCAGTCTATTCTATCCAGCGTAGAGCTGCAATAGGTTCTTCATTGCCCGAGAATTCTATGTTTGCAGGACCAGAATTCTTTATAAGAACAACCATAAGGCATGGTTCTTCTTCTTTTGGGAATGGGCGCTTGAAGTACAGGGCCATTGTTCACGCTGTGTTCTGGTTCAATTGGTCGCTTACTGCTATGCTTACTTTTATTATTTGCTTCTAGAACCGTTTGAAGAATAAATGGCATTGCATCTATAATTCCTTGTGCCACTATGTGTTAGATAGCACTATTATCCACTTGGTTTCCATTGTTATTAATGCTTGGATTTTCATTAACCACGTTAATGTTACTCTGGTTATCGTTATTCAGATTTCCTTGATTTCCTTCGTCGGCCATCTGAATTTTAAACATTTACCCCGTGTTAATATCACAAAATAATATTTACTATAGTAAATCTCATGACACGCATTCTTGCCAAAAGCGTCGATCATTGCGACTATACTCTATTCATATACTATGCGTCTATTACACACTAGTACTGAATTGAAAATTACAATACCAACAGAAATGAAATTACACTAATAATAGTAGGCATCCGTACACACATATTTTATTTTATTTTTATTTTATTATTTTTATTTTATTATTACTATTACCACCGTTTCCACCATCATATTACGGATATGGATTTATCCAAAAATCCATATTGCGCTCGTCGTATTTCCATACGAGACGCTCTCCCACCTGTCGCATTCTCGTCGTATTACTTTTTCATTTTTCACGTTTTTAACTGATTTTCGTCGAATTAAACGGGTTTTTACGGTCCAAATTAGCTGATTTTTTTATATGTTGTGCGAAAACACCTGATCTACAACCCTACAAAGTTTCAGATCCTAATTCCCAGCCGTTTGAGAGAATTCTGAGATTTTGTATCCGATACCTAGTGACATCAGCTTAATTCCGTTTGAAAACATCTTATTCCGTTTGAAAACATCTAATTCCGTTTGAAAACATCTTAATTCCGTTTGAAAACATCTTAATTCCGTTTGAAAACATCTTATTTCGTTTGAAGCTGACTATTCCGTGTGAAAGTGCATATTTCGTTTGAAGATTTCACGTGAAAGTCATTATTTCGCTTGAACAGATCGTAATTTCGTTTGAATGTGAAGTGTCTATTTCCGTTTGAAAGTGTCTCAGCAGTTCACGTGATCAGTATTATCGGCCCAATAGGAATTAAGGAGTGATGTATGAGTGCATGTGAAATTGAATTGCATATTGATTGTTGTCGGCCCATTTATTAAAAACAGTTCATCGATCCATTAAATAGATATATATAATTGTCGGCCACTGTTTGAAGCCCATGTGAATCATTGATTACATGTTAGTTTGGTCTAATCGAGTAATAGTCCAGTAAAAGTGAGGTCCAATAAAAAGTTGTTGAATATTATGGTTGTCGGATAAGTGGATTTGAGGCCCAATCACTTTACTTTGTTCTCTGAACAAGGCACCGGCCCATTAAAGTGTTTGAGATTTAAAAACAAAAATTGTCGATTCAATATTAATTGTTCAACAGATACCATGTGCATGTCATCGGCCCAATCAATTTGATTTGTTTTATGTAACCCATGTGGTGATAAATTGAAAGATCATATTAATCAAAGTTTCGGTCCAATAGAATTTTAGTTGGTAATTGTGTTTGTCGGCTCTTGATTAAAAAGACATTGCATGTGATATTGTGAAATGTGTGTAAGCATTTAATAATTGTCAGATCCCATTCACGTTTTGTCGGCATTGATTAGTGTGTGCATGAGATATGTTAGTTTGCATGGATTGAAAGTTAAGATTCATCGCATCAAAGTCATACGGTTCAAAGCAGTTCAGTCAAATCGCTTGAAACAGTTCAGGTCGTGTCTTTGTGAACCAGGTCAATTGAGAGTGAACTCAGTCTGCACGTAGTGGGTCAGGTTGTTTGAATTTGATCCGGGTCATAGTAGTTCGTACGGTTTGACAACTTAAATCTCAGTTCATAACAAACTCAGTCCGCACAAAATATTCACCAGTCCGAGTATCAGTTTGATTCAGTTGTTTGATAGTGTTTAAACTGATAAGTGTTTGTTTGTTTGTTTGATTCAAGGTAATTCAAGAAGATCACATCATGGCTGAAGAATTTTACAACACGTTCTACAACGCGTTTACATCCGAGTCTTCCGAAACTTCAACTGTCACACCAAAAACCATTACAAAAGCGATCAACGAAAACATTAAACATGATAATTTCAACGGAACAAATTCAAAGCCACCAACACTTGAAAGCATTGAAGATTACACTTGGTGGAAAGAGCGCTTCATCAACTGGGCAAAAGCCTACGCGCATGAAAGCTGGTTCTGTTTGGAGTTTGGTTATAGTAGGCCAGTCAATGATAAAGGAGAAGATCTCCCACTCAAAAGCTTACCCAAAGAAGACAAATCTGAATTCGCAGCTGAACAAAGAATGATTGCTTTAATTCAATCATCAATTAGACATGATTTGTTTGCTTTACTACAACATGATGGGTCATCGAAATCTATCTGGGAAGCTTTACGGGTAAAAGCTGAGGGGAGTAAACAAATCAAGAAAAATAAAATTGCATTATTAAAGAAAGAATTTGATTTGTTTGATAGCTTGAAAGGTGAATCAGTTCGACAAATGATAGAGAGATTTGGTCATTTAAAAATTGAACTTGATCGTTTTGGAATTGTGAAAACTCGAGAAGAAATAATTGATAAGATAATAGAAGCATTACCACGAGCTGATCAGTGGAAAACGTTTGTATTCATACTAAAAAATGATGCTTTATATGATACAATTTCTCTTGATGTCTTGATAGAAAAAATTGAAAGTCATGAGCTTGAGCTACAAAAGCAAAACAAGATGAGCAGTTCTTCATATCAACAGAATGTGGGTCTTTATTACAAAGGTGTAATACCTTCGGTGAAAGTTAGTGAATCACCAAAAACAGCATTCAGTGGTGTGAAAACAAAAGAACCTCCGACAAGCTCATCAAGCTACAATCCAGGATATCATTCGTCTTCATCAAAAGCAAGTGTTGAAGAATCTAAAGAAGTTCTCTGCAACATTGCTCTCAAATTGAAGAATTCTCCGTCTATGAGCATCACTGAAGCCAAGCAACAAATGAGTTTCCTTGCATCTGTTCTGGAATTATATGAAGGTCTAGTAGCTGGCAAAATTGGAAATTCTGAATTGACCAAAGAAGACTATGACCAGATTGATCCGGAAGAGATGGAACTTATCGATATTCGCTGGTGTTTAGCGAGTTGCATCAGAAGAGCTCAGAGATATATGGAGATTACTGGAAAGCAGTCTATCGGTGGTCCATCAACTAAGCTAGGATTTGATAAATCCAAAGTGACTTGTTTCAAATGCAAGCAAAGAGGTCATTTCAAGAGAGAATGTCAAAATTCTTCAGTTGATGGAAATGAAAATCCTTTCAATGATGATTATTACCGAAAGGGGATTTACCACCGTAGCAAAGAAGAGCCAAAAATGATCAAAAATAATCTCAAGAAGAAAGCTTTACTTATACATCAAGATGATGAAAAAGTGGCAGAGGGTTTCAGTTGGGACAAATACATTCCATCTGATTCAGGATTGGCTGAAATTAAAAAGGGAAGTCAAGAAGACATTCTGAGTGATTGTGTTGATGAAAAAGTCACAGCTCATGGCAGAACAATATCAAAAAGCAAACATTATGTTTTTGTTGCTGATGTCAAAGAGAAAACCAGAGAAGAGATTCTGAGTGAGAAAACGTACAGAGAAAGAAACATTGCTTAGAATAGAATGGATGAAATGCAAGAAGAGTATGAAAGTGCAGTAAGCAACAAGAGATGGGACAAGAAGCGAGAATGCTATGTCAACAGAAATGGTGAACCTGTTGTTCCCAAAAAGGACATAGTTTTTGATGATGTTCTTTTAGTAATCCCTCGATCCGTCGAATACTATACAAATGTTGGAAAAGATAAAACATATGTGAAAAATTTTGAAAAACTTCTTAGAGATGTTATGACTTCAAGTCTGAGGAAGAGGGATGAAGAGAGAATGAAAAAAAATGTTGATGAGATGGTGAACAATTTGAAGAAAGTTGCTGAAGAAGCTAAAGACGAAGCTGTGAAAGTGGAGGATGTGAAGATAGAAGAGGAAGATAAGGTAGAAGAAAGAGTTGTTGAAAAAGAAGCTGTTACAGAAGAACAGCAAGTTGAAGAAGCTGAGGAGAAGCTAGAAAATTCAGGTGAAGTGAAGAGTGATGCTGGTGCTGGTGATGAGAAAAAGAAAGATACTGATCAATCGGAAGGTGCAGTAAACACCGAGGTGCCAATCACTGAGGTAAATTCTGATTCTGAAACTCAAATCAAAATCGTTGAACAGTGCAAGAAATGCATGGAAACGTGCAGTGCTTGTACTGAGAAAGACGAAAAGTTCAGAACAAGAGATATTAAATTTACTAAGAT
Source organism: Helianthus tuberosus (assembly GCA_030545235.1). Taxonomy (NCBI): domain Eukaryota; kingdom Viridiplantae; phylum Streptophyta; class Magnoliopsida; order Asterales; family Asteraceae; genus Helianthus; species Helianthus tuberosus. The sequence continues at coordinate 18,118 of JARYGA010043050.1, forward strand.
AGAAGAAATTTTTAAAAATAAATTCAAAGAAATGTTTGAAAATGAAAAGATTTTAAAAGAAAATGATGAAAAGATTTCAGAAAAATGTAAAAATTTAGAAAAATAAAATGAAAGTTTGAAAGAAAAAGTTTTGAAAATGACAGAAGAATGTTTTCAAAAGGAAAATGAGTGTCAAGAAATGAAAAAAGAATATGATTCAATAAAATTGGCTTATCACATTACAAAAGAGTCATATGAAAAGGTGAAAAGTGAAATGAAATTTGTTTAATCACGATTGAATTACTGTTTTGAAACAACTAATATGTTTAAGCGACAGTATGAAATAAAGCAACAAGTTGTAAATTCTTACATTGACGATGTTGCTAAACTTAAGCGTCAGATTGCTGATTTAGAACAGGATAATAACAAGTTAAAAAGTTATCATGCGTCGTCATATGTGCTTGAAAGATTTTTCAACATAAAACCGGATGGAAAAGATTCTGAGCAAAATAAGAAAGGTATTGGCTCAGAGTTTCATCAAGTTCCACCATCGGAAAAGTTTGCATTTTATGATGATGAAAAGGTCGAAAAAGCTTTCAACATGATAGATCAATTGCCAGATAACATTGACGTAACCTATTCCAACTCTGATGATTCTAGTGATTCAGAGGTGGTAGGTAAGGTCGTTGAAAGTGTGTTGAAAGAAGAGTCAGTTGAAACAGGTAAATCTGAATCACAGGATGAAAATGAAGGTAATTTTCATGATGGATATCTGAAAAACTCAAATTCTGAGAAAAATTTGAATGATGATTCAAAAGGATTGGTTTATACCATGATTGGATCGGACAAATTATTCTTAGATATTGTATTCCCGATTCAGAATGTGATTTCAGACAAGATTGATAAAGTGTTCAAATTGGTTGAGATTGAAAAGTTTGAAATTTCAAAGTTTGCTGGAAAAGGTCACAAAACTTTTTATAACAAACCTGGTTTCAAGAAGAAAAACATGAAGGCTGGGTTGGGTTATAAGAAGAAACAAAGTTGGAAAAGAAATGAAGTTTCAAATTTTCAGGCAAAAATGAATTTTGTTCAAGGAACAAGTTTAGAAGAAGGGAAAGAACTCCAAGTTATACGACAGTCTAATGAAGAGTTCTGTGCTCAAAAGAAAAGGCAACAACAACTGGTCAAAGATGTTTCAAAGAGAACATGTTTTAAATGTGATCAAACGGGACATCTTGCACGCAAGTGTCCAAATCTGAAACATGTTGATGTTGAGAAAAAGAAGTCTGATAATGTGGAAAAACAAAAATCTGAGGATGTGAAACACAGGTCAACCAGATTTGATTCCAAACAAACTTGGAGGTACAAGACAAACAAGTTTGCTTCGAATCAAACTTGGAAATCAAATCCGAATAGGTTCGATTCAAGACAGACCTGGAATTCTCACACACCTAGATTTAGAACAACACAAAGTTGGAGAACAAATGTCGATGCAATAAAACCACAACAGTTTTGGAAAACAAATGTTGTTCAGAATCAAAATGTTTAAAAAGATTCACATTTTTACAAACGAGGTACTCCTAAAGGTCAAACATGGAGTGTTAAGAAACAAATGACCTCGGTAAATGATGAAAAAGTTGAAGTCAAAATTGACAAAATCTTTGTACAAAATGTCAAAGATTTTCCGAAGTTAAATAATGCATATTGTGTTGAAATGCCTAAGGTCAAACAGACCTGGGCTAATTTGTTCAAGTAATTGAGTAAGTGTAAATGTGCAGGTGCTCAAGAAAACTGAAGATTGTGAAAATGGAATTCGGAGCAGCCTGGCACAACAGGAAGAGAAGGCTGCTGAACCCTGGTTTGGTTGAAACAGGGAGTTTGTTTGTTTTCTGTACATAAATAAACAATATTTCAAAAACCCTAAAAATTTAAAAACCAAAAATATGTTTTTATTTTGTCAAAATTTTGAAAAATAAAAAATATGTTTGTTTTTAAATTTGTCAAAAATTACAAAAATATGTTGATTGAATATGCCGAAACCCTCACGGCGGAACAAACATGATTAATTTCACAAGATTGAAAAACGGTTTTCAAGCTGTAAAATATCAATGTGTTGTAAATCATGGGGGTACGTTATATTTCTGCAAAACAGAGCACGAGAAGCAGAAAATGGATGGCGAGACGAAGCTATCAGTATCCATTTGTCAAATTTTCTTTAAATGGTTTTGAATTTTAGGGGGAGTATTATTGTCAGAAAATCCAAAAACATTAGAAAATTTAAAAAGGACAAAAACATGATAAAATTCAAAAATGAGTTTTTGTGTAAAAAGAGGAAATGATAGTACATTAGTAGACAATCACAGTACGCTAAAGAAATGGAAAGTTAAAAAGTGATAAACAATCTCACTAAAGATGTGACAATAGGCTCAGCTAGACTAGTAGATTTGCGATAACGATACAAACTTAAATGAAAAAGCCTAGTTCTAGTGGGAAACGCGGTCGAAAGCATAGTACTTAGTTTTATCCTTCGTGACTGTGTACCTACTCAGTAATTGCTGAATGCTGAAAGAGCATAAAAACCGGTCAGTTTGTGAACTTTCACAATTTGCTGAAAAAGTCACTGTGATTGTGCATTTCATTTTGCAAAGATTTAAACTTGTTTGATTTCTTTATTTTGTTTAAGCATTGGACATCCTCTGCGTATACGTGAGTATCGAACTGGATGTTATTGCCTAAACGTTCTGCTTTATTTTCTTTGGTGTTTTGTTTAAGCTTTGGATCATGTCACACCCTGACCACGTAGAACATACAAAACGTGGCGGAAACATCGGGGAGTGTTGTAACAGAATTAATGTTTCACAACCATGGAAATTTAAAGTTTCGTTTTATTCATCAAACAAGCGAGTTACATTGTCTTTAAACAAGAAATAAAGAGTACATAACATAAATTAACTAGTTCTTGTCTCGTTTTAAGTCACTAAGGCACAAGTCCGCCTATGTGTATCTTGATAAGTCCTATGCATCATCTCCTGAAAACACATGTGAAAATAGGTACGTCAGCATAAAAATGCCTGTGAGATACATAGGTTTTGTGAAAATGAGATTCATAACTTATGTTTAAGAAAATGTTTAGTCATGAACCTTTTAGTTTGCTTTGTTTTGTAAATCGTTTGAAAAGTAATAAAATCAGATGATAAGTATAAGTAAGAGAATAATGTATGGTTAAATGAATAACCAAGTAAAATGAGTTTGTAAAAGATAAGTTGTTTTGTAAAACAATGTCTTGTGAAAAGTATGTTATTTGTATAAAATGTTATATGTCTCAAATTGAAATGATTCAAATAACGCTACAATAAGTGATACCATACAAACACTTATATATAGGAAGTACCAGCGGCGTATCCACCATGCTTGTATCATATTACACACGCCTCATTACTTAAATCACTTACTCAAACCAAACCATCAGGATGTAAATTTGTTTATGTATAATCAAATGTCTAATGTCTATGTCTAATGTTTATGTCAAATGAAAGTCAACCAACCAATAATGTATAATGTCTATGTTTAAACCAATTGTCAAAAGTCCTTGTATAAATCATGTCAATTGTTGATAGTCCAAAAGTAGTCAAGTAATGTGTAACAAATGTTATGTATGGTAAGTAAAATAAGACTACTTAAACCATAAGTAAAAATGTACAAAACAAAGTATTGAGGTAAAACATGGTTTAAATCAAAGTTATGTTTTGTATAATATATGCATGCTATACTGATATAGACATTTATGCGGTATTGTGAAAATTCATACATTCAAGCCTTGAGACAGTCGGATAACTATGTAAAAATGAGTTATCAAAAGAATATGTATTCGGATTCGGTCATTCCTTACGTCCAAACAAACCCGAGATTTCAGGAATGGGATTTGTCAAGTCCTATGGTACCACTACCTACTACCGAGCGGCATGATCGGTGTTAATGAATGTACATTGTCTCATTTAAACAAACCAAATGTCATACCAAAATGTAAGCATGTGATGAAGATAATGTACTTAGTATGCTAGAGTAAACATACAAGGTAGAGCTGTAAAACAATGTGTCCATATGTTACTGGAACATATGCAACAGAGATGCAATGTAAAATAATGTACTAAGCATGTACTAAATGGACATACATAGCATGAAAACAATGAAATCATGTACTATAAGTGTACTATTGAACATAACAAGTATATGATGTGAAAACAGGAAAGCATGAAAGTAACAAGTAGGCACATGTGTTTCACCCCAAAACAGTTTGGAAAACAGTAAAAGAGGGGTCTATGTACTCACTTGAGATTGCTCAGATGTCTAAAGATAACCACCAAGTAATGCTAGAGATCTCAGAATCAAACGGCACCTAATATAGGTAACTATGTTAATAAACCGGACCAAAATCGGAAGATCTGATAGAATGAGGGTTCGTAAACCAAACGAGTATAGAGACTCGTGTCATATGGTTTAACAAAGCCTACATACTAAATGAAACCTTAATCTAAGTGCTTTCGACCCATTACGACCCGTTTAGGTAGCTTATGCTACTTTAACGCGTCGTTCGTGTGAAACGCGTTCGGACCGTCTAACTAGTCCTATGACAAGTGTTATATGCCTAAACATGTTACATAATCAGTTATGTGACAAAAGTTTAGGTTACATATGCTTAATTACCAATTATACATAAAAAGGGTATTCTGGTAATTTACCTAAGGCATATAAACTACCTATCATACAACTACTTAAACGATGTGACCATAAGGTATAACCTCGGAAGGTTATTCCCTACACTATGGTCACCTAATGTATTTGGTCGGATCCTAATGATCGACCAAACTGGGTCGGGTTCGAAGGTATAAGCGATTTATTAGATCGCTTACCCTTACGACCCTAGACAACGTGGTAATCAGTAGGCATAGTCCCAAGGGACTATAACCAACGTGATTACACTCACGTTGCGAAGTTCAAACGAACTTCGCATTGACCATAACTGGTCAACGCAGAAAGTCAAACAAAGTTTGACTTTCAGACTCGAAAAGACTCGAAAAGCAATAAAAGAAAGAAAAGAACGAAGGAATACTTACGAAGGGTCCCCGAATGCTAATCTCGATCTAAGAATCTCAGGTATGAAACAATGGTTTCAACTTAGAGTTTCTAAGATCAAAATTCTAGTGGGTTTAGCAAAGGGGTGGATGGGTATTTATAGTTTTCGGGTAACCGTTAAGATCGTTTCATGGAAACCGTGCTCGAATCTTGTGCGTACACTTGTCACAAAGTTGTGGTAACTTAAAAATGGTCCTAATGAGCTGAATGTGCAGTTGTGAGTGTGTGGATGAGGTTTAAACAGCTGGAATCAGCTGACTAAGCGTTCTTATCTGATCAGGGAGGCTGAGGTGGCCCGCTTCAGGATCAGACAAATCTAATGCGGGCCGCATGGCCCTTCTGATCAGCATATAACTTTCAAAAATGACAGTTTCAGCCCCTGCACGTGTTTAAGGCCATTTCCGACACTTCTAAGGCCCGTAAAGCCAACTTTAAGGCCCTAAAATGTTGCCTAAACATTGTGGACATGAAACATGCTCAAAAATATGTCAGAGGTTGGTTCGTTTGGCCGTACGAACGCGATGTTCGCTTAATTACGACGAAATGCGCACAAGCGCGAAAAACGATCCAAATGACGCGACGAATGGATTTTTCTTATGCCGAACACTAAAATAAAATATTTTAGTGCTTACATAAATTTTTGGATGTCCGGATGTATTCAGAACGTAAGTTATGCGCGAAAATGCAAACTTGTGCACTTTTTGACGCTTTTAGTCCCTGAATGACCCAAAAGTTTATTTTAGCACACCGAACCCCTCAAAGCCTATTTCTAAGCTATGTAAAGGATATTTATGGTATGTTTAACTTATGGCCATGTTCCAGAATGTTTGTTACAGTTCAAATTGGCATACTTTCGCAGTTTGTCAAGTTTAGTCCCTGTAAGCGAATTAACTTGTTTTTGCCATACCAAAGCCTTCAAAACTTATTTCTAAGTTATGTAAAGGTTATTTAAGGTATGTTAAGCCTATGTCACTATTCCGGAGTGTTTGTTGCATTAAACTGGTTATATTTACGCATCGGTGCGCGTATAACCTTCCAGAAAGCGATTTAGAATTTGGAATTGAACAAAAATTGATATGTGCAAATGATACACATATTTTTACAAATCCTAAGTATGAAATATAATATTTCATTGGTTCGGTATTTGTTTGATGGCCGTGGAGGCACAGGTGTCACAGTCTCCCCTACTTTAGGAAATTTCGTCCCGAAATTTATTTAGAGGAAACTTGTGAGAGCTTGAAAACATGAAGTTGAAAAGATTGAACAACATTGGTTAGGGTTCTGAACTTCTAGTAACTTTTAATAACATCATGAATGCAATGTAAGAGGGATACTTATATACAAGTATATGAAGCGTCATTGGTGCGTCCACCGTACCTCCATTACATCGTTCTCATTTCGTTATTGTTGTCACTATCGGTTCTTACACATAATAAATCTTACTGTGATTACCGTGCACTGAATCTCATAATTATGTACGCGTCCATAATTAGACAATTCCTTGCATAGTTCACACAGTCTATTTTATAATGTGTAGGGGAAAACCAAATGAACAATCCTGTGTTGAGTGTGACTAGACCACCATAGAGTCCTTTTAATTAAATCAATAAATGATCTAAATAGACTATCAAGGAGTCTGTTCAGCTACATCACTAGATGTCGTTCTTTCACCAAATTGTGAACCAATCTTTTTGACTAGACCACTAAAGGGTCTCTTATGAATCATGGAGTAGTACTATATAATCCAAGGGTCTTAACTATTACATAGAAGCCCATTAAGGATTTAAGGTAGTACCTTTTTGAACATCCTGCTATGAATCCCTCATATGAAGATATGAAAGATTCTGCGAGGATTTGGATAACGAATATCCAGAGTATATAAAAACACAAAAAAATGTAATAAAAGAAAACACAAGATGCATAAACACATAGTCACATAACCACAAAATTGTTTGTTAATTTGTCTTGTTAATTGCGTACATGCATTTAAAGCACACTAGGAATCAAATCCGTGGATTTCATTTGGTACTTTAAACGTTATCAAGAATCTAACTATAAAAATAGAAAGATTCAAAAAGAAAATTCGATTTCGATTGTAAGAAATCGAAATGTTCGAATTAAGGTACATAAGGAATCCAATTAAGGACTTTGATTTGAATGATAATCATCCACAAGGATCTAAATGTGAAGATAAAAAGATCCCATATGGATTTTAGAAGTTGAAGATGTTTTGAAACCTTGCACTGGATGTGCTTATGTCAAAACATGAAGTAAGAATGCTTATGAAGTTGAGATGCTTGTTATGTCAAGGCGACATATGAAGCAAAATTTGAAGGTTAAGTCAATGTATGAGGAAAATATTTTTGAAAACTATGCATGAGGTTCTTTTAAGAAAAGAAAAAAAAATGTGTTTAACGTTTTTGAAACCTTATATATAATACTTTTGAAATCATAAAGTAGGTGTATTAGGTAGGTATATTTATAAAAATGTTTTAAAAATCATGCGAGATGAATTTTGAAATTATGTATAAGGTTTTTGAAAAACATGAATGATGCTTTTCGAAATCATGCACTTGATAAGAAAATGTACTGTGTTAATATTGCCTTCAGACTATATGAAATATTTTGAAATTTGGAAGGTTGGTTTTGATAACATGGCCAATGTTTTTGAAATAACATAGATAATGCATTTAGAAAAATTGTTTTCAAACTATATGAAATGTTTTGAGATCATGAAGATTGTTTTTGAAATACTTGTACTGTATATGTTGAAAAATCAAAACGTAATGGGTATGAGATTTGAAAATACCCTTAGTTATCCAACCAAGGATTCAAAGATACAGATGTGTAAAAAGCCCGATTACTCATAATTTCACTTTATTTCTTGTACTTCGTCTCCTGGAATGAAACGAGTACTTAAAATTTTTGAGGGAATCATGAGCGATCATTTGAAAGAGAGAATCACAAGAGTAGTTTGTAAGGAACATAGTTCCTTAATACAGGTATTATAGAGAAATGCCATAAACACATGTAATTATACTTGTATATCAGAATTGCTAACAACTTTTATTTATGAACGGGACATATTGTTTCACAATACACGAAAACAAAAGAAACAAAGGCATAAGATAGTAACATCCTTTGTTCAGCCAATTGCTCATCCACGGGTTGGATTTGCACTGACAATCTTCGGGCAGTTGTTCCTGTAATGGCTCGTATCGCCACAGTTGTAGCAAGACCCTGGTGAGAAACGAGCTTGAGCAGAGTTGGCTTGTGGTTGGTTTGGACCACTTTGGTTTGGGGTAAATCGACAAGCACTTGCTAGGTGACCAATTCGCCCACATGATGCACACAAACGACACTGTAGGTGAGCTAAGTGGTGTGCATTACATTTGTTGCATATTGGTGCTGTTCCCTTGTATTGCTTCTTAGCAGGTTGTGTTGCCACCCGGATGGGTCCTGTTTGATTTGGTACTGCTGCAACACAAACTTTTGCTGTATGACCTTTAAGTCCACAAATTTGGCATTTGCGGCACTTCACACTAGGGTGATGATGAAGGGTACATTTGTTGCACAAGGGTTCAGTTCCGTTGTATGGCTTCCTGGCTGGTAGTGCTGTCACTTGGCTAGGCCCCGCTTGATTAGGTGTAACTGTTGCGGGTTTCCTTGAAGCCTTACGCTTCCTTGATTTTGGTGCTGGCTTGACTTCTGCTTCCTTTGGTGGCTCTTGAGTGGCTTCATTGTCGAGACGAGAGACTTCATTGTTGAGACGAGCCATGGCAATGCCTAGATCCACAGTCTTCTGAATCACTTCGCCTATTTGCTGGACAAATTTGGCTGTTCGCTCGGACATTTGACCAGTGCTGAGAGGAAAAGACATTATAGAAGGAAATGAAAGACATAGGAAGAAGCAAGTGAAAGGTTATTGGATAATCAATACAGAATGGTAACGAATGAAAATTGCGATCATTTGTTTGTTACCTAAAGCAAAACAAATGAGATGGTGACAAATCAAAGTAAATGGGTCAAAAATAATGTATCGCGAAGACATGCTCGCCTATAAGTGAACACTCATCCCAAGAATTCCCAGGTAAGCACAACTGGTCTCGCGTCTGATGAGATGTATACGAAGTGCTTGCCTAGACAGAAAACCCAGAATACAGGCATTCACCCTTCCAGTTTGCACGTGTTCACATTATTTAAAACCCAAAACCTTGACGAGATTTTGAAAATTCAAAGGGGTTCAAAACCATATAACAGAGAGTTCAAAACCTTACAATAGAGGGTTCAAAACCTAGTAATCAATCATCCTAGAACATATGATTAGTTTTCAAAGCGGTTTTGAATTTTATGTTCTTGTTGTGGTTGTCGCCTAAGGATAGGTGACAGTATTGTTTTATGACTAAACGCAAGTAAACTCGCGTTAGGGTCCTAGAAAGGTTATAGACTAGGTCAAAGTATTACTAATAACCTAATTCCCTATAACCATGAGCTCTGATACCATCTTTTCTGTCACACCCCGACCACGTAGAACATACAAAACGTGGCGGAAACATCGGGGAGTGTTGTAACAGAATTAATGTTTCACAACCATGGAAATTTAAAGTTTCGTTTTATTCATCAAACAAGCGAGTTACATTGTCTTTAAACAAGAAATAAAGAGTACATAACATAAATTAACTAGTTCTTGTCTCGTTTTAAGTCACTAAGGCACAAGTCCGCCTATGTGTATCTTGATAAGTCCTATGCATCATCTCCTGAAAACACATGTGAAAATAGGTACGTCAGCATAAAAATGCCTGTGAGATACATAGGTTTTGTGAAAATGAGATTCATAACTTATGTTTAAGAAAATGTTTAGTCATGAACCTTTTAGTTTGCTTTGTTTTGTAAATCGTTTGAAAAGTAATAAAATCAGATGATAAGTATAAGTAAGAGAATAATGTATGGTTAAATGAATAACCAAGTAAAATGAGTTTGTAAAAGATAAGTTGTTTTGTAAAACAATGTCTTGTGAAAAGTATGTTATTTGTATAAAATGTTATATGTCTCAAATTGAAATGATTCAAATAACGCTACAATATGTGATACCATACAAACACTTATATATAGGAAGTACCAGCGGCGTATCCACCATGCTTGTATCATATTACACACGCCTCATTACTTAAATCACTTACTCAAACCAAACCATCAGGATGTAAATTTGTTTATGTATAATCAAATGTCTAATGTCTATGTCTAATGTTTATGTCAAATGAAAGTCAACCAACCAATAATGTATAATGTCTATGTTTAAACCAATTGTCAAAAGTCCTTGTATAAATCATGTCAATTGTTGATAGTCCAAAAGTAGTCAAGTAATGTGTAACAAATGTTATGTATGGTAAGTAAAATAAGACTACTTAAACCATAAGTAAAAATGTACAAAACAAAGTATTGAGGTAAAACATGGTTTAAATCAAAGTTATGTTTTGTATAATATATGCATGCTATACTGATATAGACATTTATGCGGTATTGTGAAAATTCATACATTCAAGCCTTGAGACAGTCGGATAACTATGTAAAAATGAGTTATCAAAAGAATATGTATTCGGATTCGGTCATTCCTTACGTCCAAACAAACCCGAGATTTCAGGAATGGGATTTGTCAAGTCCTATGGTACCACTACCTACTACCGAGCGGCATGATCGGTGTTAATGAATGTACATTGTCTCATTTAAACAAACCAAATGTCATACCAAAATGTAAGCATGTGATGAAGATAATGTACCTAGTATGCTAGAGTAAACATACAAGGTAGAGCTGTAAAACAATGAGTCCATATGTTACTGGAACATATGCAACAGAGATGCAATGTAAAATAATGTACTAAGCATGTACTAAATGGACATACATAGCATGAAAACAATGAAATCATGTACTATAAGTGTACTATTGAACATAACAAGTATATGATGTGAAAACAGGAAAGCATGAAAGTAACAAGTAGGCACATGTGTTTCACCCCAAAACAGTTTGAAAAACAGTAAAAGAGGGGTCTATGTACTCACTTGAGATTGCTCAGATGTCTAAAGATAACCACCAAGTAATGCTAGAGATCTCAGAATCAAACGGCACCTAATATAGGTAACTATGTTAATAAACCGGACCTAAATCGGAAGATCTGATAGAATGAGGGTTCGTAAACCAAACGAGTATAGAGACTCGTGTCATATGGTTTAACAAAGCCTACATACTAAATGAAACCTTAATCTAAGTGCTTTCGACCCATTACGACCCGTTTAGGTAGCTTATGCTACTTTAACGCGTCGTTCGCGTGAAACGCGTTCGGACCGTCTAACTAGTCCTATGACAAGTGTTATATGCCTAAACATGTTACATAATCAGTTATGTGACAAAAGTTTAGGTTACATATGCTTAATTACCAATTATACATAAAAAGGGTATTCTGGTAATTTACCTAAGGCATATAAACTACCTATCATACAACTACTTAAACGATGTGACCATAAGGTATAACCTCGGAAGGTTATTCCCTACACTATGGTCACCTAATGTATTTGGTCGGATCCTAATGATCGACCAAACTGGGTCGGGTTCGAAGGTATAAGCGATTTATTAGATCGCTTACCCTTACGACCCTAGACAACGTGGTAATCAGTAGGCATAGTCCCAAGGGACTATAACCAACGTGATTACACTCACGTTGCGAAGTTCAAACGAACTTCGCATTGACCATAACTGGTCAACGCAGAAAGTCAAACAAAGTTTGACTTTCAGACTCGAAAAGACTCGAAAAGCAATAAAAGAAAGAAAAGAACGAAGGAATACTTACGAAGGGTCCCCGAATGCTAATCTCGATCTAAGAATCTCAGGTATGAAACAATGGTTTCAACTTAGAGTTTCTAAGATCAAAATTCTAGTGGGTTTAGCAAAGGGGTGGATGGGTATTTATAGTTTTCGGGTAACCGTTAAGATCGTTTCATGGAAACCGTGCTCGAATCTTGTGCGTACACTTGTCACAAAGTTGTGGTAACTTAAAAATGGTCCTAATGAGCTGAATGTGCAGTTGTGAGTGTGTGGATGAGGTTTAAACAGCTGGAATCAGCTGACTAAGCGTTCTTATCTGATCAGGGAGGCTGAGGTGGCCCGCTTCAGGATCAGACAAATCTAATGCGGGCCGCATGGCCCTTCTGATCAGCATATAACTTTCAAAAATGACAGTTTCAGCCCCTGCACGTGTTTAAGGCCATTTCCGACACTTCTAAGGCCCGTAAAGCCAAATTTAAGGCCCTAAAATGTTGCCTAAACATTGTGGACATGAAACATGCTCAAAAATATGTCAGAGGTTGGTTCGTTTGGCCGTACGAACGCGATGTTCGCTTAATTACGACGAAATGCGCACAAGCGCGAAAAACGATCCAAATGACGCGACGAATGGATTTTTCTTATGCCGAACACTAAAATAAAATATTTTAGTGCTTACATAAATTTTTGGATGTCCGGATGTATTCAGAACGTAAGTTATGCGCGAAAATGCAAACTTGTGCACTTTTTGACGCTTTTAGTCCCTGAATGACCCAAAAGTTTATTTTAGCACACCGAACCCCTCAAAGCCTATTTCTAAGCTATGTAAAGGATATTTATGGTATGTTTAACTTATGGCCATGTTCCAGAATGTTTGTTACAGTTCAAATTGGCATACTTTCGCAGTTTGTCAAGTTTAGTCCCTGTAAGCGAATTAACTTGTTTTTGCCATACCAAAGCCTTCAAAACTTATTTCTAAGTTATGTAAAGGTTATTTAAGGTATGTTAAGCCTATGTCACTATTCCGGAGTGTTTGTTGCATTAAACTGGTTATATTTACGCATCGGTGCGCGTATAACCTTCCAGAAAGCGATTTAGAATTTGGAATTGAACAAAAATTGATATGTGCAAATGATACACATATTTTTACAAATCCCAAGTATGAAATATAATATTTCATTGGTTCGGTATTTGTTTGATGGCCGTGGAGGCACAGGTGTCACAGATCACCTCTGCGTATACGGGAGTATCGAACTGGTGGTTAAAGCCTAAACAATTTCAACTTGTTTTTATTTCTTATTTTGTTTAAAGATTGGACTTTCTCTGCGTATCGAAAGATCGACCTGATTGTTAATGTTTAAACATTCTTCGTTGTTTTTACACATATCACAGTTGATGAAAGTTTAAAAGCATTACTTGAGTCAGTGTATTGCATGATGAGG
>JARYGA010043051.1:0-60357 GCA_030545235.1 Helianthus tuberosus
TTTCATATTTGTTCTAGCAAATCATGCAACACATATACAACAGATATGGCGTTTTATTCTTTATGCTTGATGAATGCAGAAGAGTTTCTGACACAACTTCTAAAACAGGATCAGAAAATCTGCAACATGCTAACTGACCTGAAAAACAAAAGAGAGCATGAAATCACATGGAGAAAGGCCAGAGTCTACGAAATCCTAGCAAGTGTTAACTCTAGCGTGTAATAGTTTATAAATATTTCATTACATTTTTATTTTTCTATGTAATAGTTTATTTTAATAATCTCAACATGCATCTTAACATATTCTAAAATGTCAGTGTCAATGAAAACTCTCATCATCAACATTTAATCAAAATAAGAAACAAACCTAAAATGCAAAGGTCTCCTCTCAACTGTTGTAGCACATCTAACTTTTCACGATATTCATTCACATTTTTATGATACTTAAGTGTTTATTCATTCACACTGTTCAATCTAACATGGGTTTCCATTCAAATGTTGACCAAAAGTCAAACAGATGTTCAAACCACTGATTATGTTATTCAAATTTCTGTTGAATACTAAATGAGATGTTGACCAAAACTCAAACAGATGTTGATCAAAAGTCAAACTGATGTTCACCAATAGTCAAACAGATGTTGACCTTAAACAGATGTTTGGTTTAAAGCCAAACATCTGTTTATGGGCAAACATCTGTTTAAGGTCAAACATGTGTTTAAGGCTAAACATCTGTTTAAGTCCAAACATCAGTGTTTCAATCACTGTTGGCTATCCACTGATAGTTAAAAAACAGCCACTACTCACATTTTTATTGTTGACATCCACTGATATTGACCATCAGTGGTTTCCCTAAACAACTGTCATCCATTTTCATCAGAGGTTGTGATGTGGACAGTTCTTAGCTGTCCGATCTTTGTAACCGCTGTCACGTTAGCATTCACTTTTCACTTTTATAAAACCCTGATCAAAACCCCAAACAGGGTTTTAACTGCCATTTCGAATTCCAAAATTCTTTCAAAAGCGGTTTCCCTCAAATTCCTTCAAACGCTTCATCTTCTTCTTCCTCTCACAAATTCATTCGAATCACCATGGCTCATGCTCTAAGAAACCCTCATAACTATCTTTGTACACTTGAGAAAACAAGTAAAAACACAGATTTTCACTAAATCATCGATGCTCTTTCATCCTCAAAGTACAGAACTTTGTTGACCTGCAACGCACCTATTTACCAAGAAACCCTACGAGATTTTTGGAAAATGCAAAATTAGAAGTTCAATACAACAAGCCTTGAGCTATTAGATCAACACTATGTGGGATTCAGGTTGCTATTACTCCACAAACCATATCTGAGGTTTTTGAGATGAACGATCATAGAGGTAAAAACACTTTCCCTAAAGAAGAGTATCAACGAGATTTGAATGAAAGGGGGTATGAACAGCAATGCACCAAAGCTACTATGCAAAAAGGAGCATTCCCACCTCCCATGAAATTTTTATTTCATACTTTACTCATGTGTGTTTCAAACAAAACAACCGCTTTCAATGAATTTCCATTGAAAATTTAATACTTGGGATATGCTATTATGGCTAAACAAGATTTCAATTACTCCCAAGAGATTTTCAATAATTTGGTTAAAAATTTCAATAATATAAAAGATAAGAAAAAAACCATTCCTGTTGTTTCCAAGGTTTTTAAGCTACTATTTACAACAGAAAGTACCAAACGACAGTGCACAAGTGCTTGTCCAAGGTGCTCCTTGTGAAATAAATAGTTTGTCTGCTAAAACTTTTACAAGGTTGTCAGAATTAAAAGCTTTAAAAATACAAACAGAGGAGCCTGAGCAAACTTTAGTTGCGTCCACATCTGCTCCTCAGGTTTCTGCTGTTGAGCCCACTGCTCTTGGTGACCACAGCAGCACAACCACTGCTGTGTAACCCCCACCAAAAATCACCAAACAGACCGTCAAGAAAAAATCCAAAAAGCCCCCCAAACCCTCCAAAAGGACCTTCTGAAAGATAAGATCCCAAGTGTGAACTCCTGTGACAACACAAAAATCACCAACATCCACTATTGCTACTTCCTCACAACAGTTGGAAAGATCTCCACCACAGGCCTCAACTCCTCCTGCTTCCTCACAAAAGGAACATGTTGTAAGCACAGAGACACCATTCTATGGTACATTACCCTCACTTGAGAGTATGTTCTATAGCCCTGCTCCCGGGGTAATTTCTCTTTCAACTCATATCCCTACAGCCACATTACCACCCAGCATTTTACCTTTCTTTAAAGCATTGGATATGGATCAGGCACTAATCAGTTCTTCTCAACAACCCATCACTGAGAATATACTCCAACAAGTGACTGAGTTTGATGCCTCTACCTTTACTAATCCATCAACAGTTGAGGAGGTTACACCACTAGAGTTACATGCATCTCTTGGTGGTAGTTCAAGTGGAGCAGCTACTACAGGTATTAAATCCACTGATTTACACCTGGACAGTAGTTTCATAAGTCAGACTCCCTTGAAGGCAATTTCTTCCTTGGGAACCAAGGTATCCACTGGTGTGTTCAAGCTAACAACTGGTGTGCTTACTAAGGTAACTACTGCTGAAGAAAGAAGTCCCCAGTACCAAGAAAAAGGGGCATCGGTGGATGAACCATTGGAGACTTCTCCTGGTCCAACTGTTGATACAACCACTGATGGTGGAAAATCAGATGATCCCACTAAATTGGGTGATAGTTTAAAATATCAGGATTTGGCGGAGAGAGTTACCAATCTTGAAACATCTGTGGCAGATATCAAAAGTATGCTACAACAGTTGTTACAATCCTTAAAGTCTCAATCCACTTCTTCATCATCTGCTACCACAACAAGTGAGCTATGGCAACTTCTACAACCTCTGTTTCATCAACAAAGCAAATATGCTGATCAACAACATGAAATTCAGCTACAAATGTTCAGAAATGTGATGGAAGCAAGGTATAAGGATACTCAAGCTGACATTAAAGCCATCAAAGCTCATTTATTTCAAACCACTGGTACTTCTCCTCCTACTATTGTCTATGTAGAAAACCCTGATGATGCCAAAAAGTGGGAGAAAGGAAAGAAAGGAAAGGATGGTTTGTATCTAGAACCTGATCCAAAGGCTAAACCTGTTGTAGAAATTCCAAGGCCAGATGGTACAAAGAAGGTTGATGTGACTCTCAATGCCTTTGCTGAACAAAAGGTAAATAGAAAAGAGAAAATGGAACGAAAGGGTTCTAAAAGATTTGAAAAAGAAAAGGAAGTTCTGATGGCAAAAGAAGAGCAGGGTACTTCAAAAAGAATAAGAACTACTAGAAAGGTTAGCGAACCCACTTCCATACCTGTTATATCAACAGCTGTTGATACATCAGTGGTTGATACATCACCTTCTGAAATCCCCAAAAGTTCCTCACCTCAAACCACAAAGCCAACAGGTGTTGAGACACCTGTTATATCAACATCTGTTGATACATCAGTGGTTTCAACAGTTGTTGTCACGTCAAATGTTGTTGTCACTTTACCAACCACCACTCAATCCACAAATCCAACTCCAAGTTCAACACTCCAACCACACCAAAAATCACAAGAAGGAGGATAACAAATGTCATACTTGAAGATGACACTGTACCTTCTCCACTTCCAATATCTTCATAACCTCTGATCCTATCAACTGTGCAAAAACCTACTTCAACTGCTTCAATTCTAACCCCTGACCAAACTACTGCCTTGGTTCCTTTGAGTGTGAAATTTTCTCTAGATCTTCCACCAGTTAGGGAAGAGATCAAATCCTTCTATTCAGAAGATGATCCTGAAAAGAGGAATCTTCCATCTCTTCAAGGGTATCCTTTACCAAAGAACATTGATGAATACCTTCAATTGAAAGCCAAACAAGCAGAGGATATCTCAAAAAGAGACACAAAAGGAAAATCTGATAAAGAAATAAAGAGAAATCTGCAATATCTGCTCAGCCAAGTCAGAACATTAGAGCAGTTTTCAAAAGATCTTTGTCAGCAGTTATCAGAAAGAGATGATGAAAGCCTAAGGAATGATTACATTGAGCTCATCATACAAAACAAGAAATACAAGGCCGAAAGGTATAAATTCAAAAAGTGGACCATAAGTGAGCTCAAGCAAGAAATTGCAAGAATACAAAAGATGCTTGAAGACTGAACAATAAAACCAACCCCACCAGTCTGGTCCCAGTATAAAAAGAATGTACCTGAAAGGGCTTTGAAATTGAAGAGAATGAAGGAAGTGCTTATAACTGAAAATTATGGCTCAAGGAATCAAATCACAAGATGGACAGAGATTAAAGTGATAGAGACATATAAAAAATTGGAAGAAAGAATAAAGAAAGATCCCTCTGTTCCTAAAAAGCCAGATTATCCAGCATCAGAGGTTTCAATCAAATAGACTGTACCAACTAAAAGATCTACTAAACCCACTGTTCCATCTGCTGTTGTTGTCTATCAAACAAAGAGGCAAAAACAGATGGATGAAGAAGAACAGGCGCAACAAGAATCCGAATATTTTAAATTGGCCATCAAGCAGATGTTGGTAGAAAGTCCTGATTCAGTAAAGCCACAAGAAATAGCCAAAGGCCTGAACAACCAAAGGTGAACCACTGCCCAACAACAATAGTAGTTCAGCATCAACAACAGATATTGCATCAGTGTTTATGTTAACAGTGTTTGTATGTAACAATATTTATGCAGTAAAATACACTTTGAGCGTTTTTGACCCGTTTAATATATTTTCCTTTTAGTGAATTTTCTTTTCGAGTTGTCCCATCTAAGATAAAACACACGATTAAATCATATGGTCAAATTGTTAAGGGTCTTGATGATTTAAGATTCTAAATGTGTGCCGTCTATTAGCTAATTATTTGTAATTTATGTTAACAGTGTTTATATGTTAACAGATGTTGACCAATAGACAAATAGATGTTGACCTTAAACAGATGTTTGGTTTAAGGGCAAATATCTGTTTATGGGCAAACATTTGTTTAAGGTCAAACATTTGTTTAAGGCTAAACATCTGTTTATGGCCAAACATCTGTTTATGGCCAAACATATGTTTATGGCCAAACATATGTTTATGGCCAAACATATGTTTAAGGTCAAACATCTGTTTAAGTCTAAATAACTGATATAGAAGGCCAAACATCTGTTTAAGCCCCAACATCTGTTTAAGTCTAAACAGATGTTTAAACATCTGTTCAAAACACTGTTTAATCTAACATGGGTTTCCATCCAACTGTTGACTAAAAGTTAAACAGATGTTCAAACCACTGATTGAGTAATTCAAATTTCTGTTGAATACTAAATGAGATGTTGACCAAAACTCAAACAAATGTTGACCAAAAGTCAAACAGATGTTGACCAAAAACTAAATGGGATGATCCGACCCGGTTACATGGGATATATTTAAACCTTCTAACTTTTTCAAGATCCTCACAAAATCTCGGTTCCTTTCCCTCTCCACGTATCTTTGTACACTTTCTCCAAGAAACTCTCTTATCTTTTTCGATTTCTTCCGATCTTCATCAATATCATCTTGGATAATAACAAAGGTATTGTTAAATAATCTGATTTGTTTTGTACTTTTTCATGTTTATTCTTTTCGTTTTGAATTCCATAGCCGATTATGGTTCTTGCTGTTTTAATGAAGAAGTTGTAGTCGACGGTGGTGTATTCATGTATCTCCCTGTTTTTTTTTTCATTCCATTGTTGGTTATGATTGCGTTTATTGTTGCGGTTTATGCTCGAACAACTTCTGATAGTCCTAATTTTTTTATATCCGATTACTATGTAGTTATAATGCATGTTATGATAGACATATATGATTCTAAAAAAAGTGATATGCATTTCGTGTATCTACCATTTATCTTATCCATTGTTGCTTTTATTGGATTTCACTTTGCTCATGTATTTATCTTATTTTGATGTATGATATAAAATTTCGATCTTTTCTGTTGTATTCTCATTTGTATTTGTAAAGTTATTTATAAAGCTGTTCATGTGATTCTGATGTATGATATAAAATTTCAATCTTTACTGATGTATTGTCATGTTTATTTGTAAAGTTGTTTATAAAGTTGTTCATATAACGATGTTATTCTGAAGTATAATATAAATTTCCGATTTTAACTAATGTATTCTCATGTGTATTTGTAAAGTTGAACTTATTTTGATTAGTAGATGGTGTACTGTTTTTAAGTTTTTGTTTGGTACAGACACAAGTCACTATCCTGTCTTTCTATACAATTTATTCAGCTGATGATCCTCCATGTCTAGTTGTGATACTTAATCGGAAAAGTAGGTTTTAAGTTTTAATTATATGATTTGCTGTAAAAAATATATACATGTATTCTCACCTTTTCGATGTTGTCTATTGTTATTTTGATATGTATTAGTTGTATCATCTTTTATTTAGATGTATTGCATACCTTAATGGATTGTATTCATTTGTTTCTTATTGTTATTGATTTTGATTCTATATAATTGATACTGTTACAGTTTTACATGACAATGATTTATGGATATCCGTGTTACCTTGAAGACAGGAAAGGAAATGTTTGGTTAGGAATTTTATCCGATCTTACTTTAGCACTTAATTTTAATTTTTTTTCGTATGATATCTATCAATAAAAGTGTTTTATTTATTTATGCTTAGATTTTGCCAAAACAGTACGAAAAATGGATTCAACAGTTTAATTATCCAACTCGAAATACAAACATCCGGACCACAACTGGAAATGTTTTTAAAGTCAAGATCTATCCTCTAAGCAATAGCAGATATTATTTCTATAATGGTTGGTGTCAGTTGGTAGACAGTTTGAAAATACCTTCAGATTCATAGTTGATATTTCACTATGAAGAAGCATTAGAAAGTTTCAGACTATTATATTTTTATCAAGACATTTCTCTTGCTCCTTGTGCTGATTTTTACTACAAACCATCTGGTAACGAAGATTATGTGGTATGTAACTTCGAACAATATTCATCATGTAATTTTTTTGGAGATACAGTTGTTTAATTGTTGTTTTTTATTTATTTACTTAATTTTCTGATATATTTTTACTAATGTACTATATAATGTTTTTTATTCAGATTGTAGAGTATTAATCGTTCTTTTGTTCATCACAAGATGTTAAACACTATTCCTTCATATTCGGTTCTTTTAAAGGATCTGGAAACCAGAACTGGTCTGTACGGATGGAAGATATCAACAATGAACTTTACATAACTACCGGATGGAAGCAGATAAAGAATGACTTGTCAATAACTACTGATCATCTGATTGTCTTTGAGATGATAGATCTTCAGACTTTTCATATCACGGTTTTCAATTGTGCTACTTGCGATTTAGTGCTTCCATCCGAGGTCTGTGCTGTTGTTAAAGAAAAGGTGGTAGAAGAGATTATCTTGAGTTCGGATACTGAAGCTGTACAGGACATCGTTAATGTCAATGAAGGTGGTATGGTTGTTGTGAATGAAGTTAATCAGATCGTACCTATTTCTTTCCGTGTGGACGGTCATTTTGTAAGTTTGTGATGATGATTTTACTAATATATAATACTTTTGTCAGATTTTAAAGAAGTGTTAATTCTTTGTTTATTGATTTGTTCGTTGTTTGTTACAGTGCCTTTTTAAAAAACAGGCTGAACATCTTGGACTGAATCGTAAGATGGGTTTGAAGATTGTGGACGTGGCAGGTGATGTTTGGAATGTTCAAGTTGCTATAGGTTCATCTCGAGGTCAACCAAGATATTATGTGCAAGGAATGAGAAAGTTTGTGCATGATAAAGGCATGGCTCTAGGTCAAGCATTTACACTTAACTTTGTGAAAGGTAAAAAGCTTTTTTTGTTTGGATGAATGTTCATGGGATTTAAGAAGGCAAATGTAGAAGGATAGATGGAACTAAGTTTTTGGGTTGTAGTTGTTCGCTTTTAGAATCTGATGGTAGACTTGTTTGTTTAGTTTTGAAGTTGTGGTTCTAAAACTATATATGTAGATGTAAATTATTGGGTCCATGTCTAACGGAAACAATGCGGCCAGCTAATCCTGAATTTTGTAATTACCGTTTTATAAAGTCAGAAACTTGCAGCCGTTAATCTTACTTTTAAAACCGGTATTGATGTTGGTGAATTTTGAGACACCGGTATAACCACACATTTAAGCAAAGAAACTTCAAGAAATAAATTCAGTTAGATACTACCGGCAATGTAAGCTAAAGACAGTGATAAGCTGGCTAATTATGCCATTAAAGGAATAAAACATGTTCAAAGTTATAAGCCCTATTCTTTGACAATGATAAGCTGGTTAATTATGCCATTAAAGGAATAAAACATCGAGTTCTATTCTCTGATAATCATTTCAAGCAAATAGAAACACATACAGTTTCGATTATATTAAGAAACATATCGCCTTTTGTTGGGACTGGTGTCCACAATTTCCAAACTAAAACTGAAATTGATCAAAGGAGACATGTTAAATATGTATAAGAAATCATGTACGGGTCACTTCGTTTGACTTTTGGTCAACATCTGCTTGACTTTTGGTCAACATCTGTTTGACTTTTGGTCAACATCTGTTTGACTTTTGGTCAACATCTGTTTGACTTTTGGTCAACATCTCATTTAGTATTCAACAGACGTTTGAATAACTCAAACAGTGGTTTTAACATCTGTTTGACTTTTGGTCAACAGTTGATGGAAACCCATGTTAGGTTGAACAGTGTTTTGAAGAGGAAAACAATGCTAAAATATAAGAAGACAGTGGATCTAGTTAAACATCTGTTTCACTTTTAGTCAACAACTGTTTGACTTTTGGTCAACAACTGTTTGACCGATTAGATTGGGTGTTAAATTATAGTTCTTTAAGTCATTGTTTTGTTTTCTTGAATTCTATGTAATTTTGTAAAGAAGTACAAGAACAAACATTTTTACAAAATCCCAAATCACCTGATCACGTAAGTGCATTGAAGTAAAAGTGGAAATGATGTTATTCATGTGGTCCTGTTGCGCTTTTGTTTGACCTCTAATATGGGTTCATGATCTAATCCGGTGATGTGAAGACATTGTTGTTGAATCCAATGAGATGGTTGATGTAATGAGGTCGTATTAATAACGAAAAATAATTAATATAACTAAGTTTCCCGAGCTCGGGAAGCAATCCCGGGTAATAACTAAGTATACATACATACATACATACATACATACATACATACATACATACATACATACATACATACATACATATATATATATATATATATATAGAAACGAGATCAGGAGAAATCGGCTGAAAGTGTGAAAATGGCGAGAACGGATCCTAGCCCAACACGTGGCAGAGGGCGCTAAATGATATGCAAGGGTACGATTGTCATTCATTGTGCATGTTCCCCTCCATATTTCGCGTTATAGATCGGTTTAAAATAAAACTCCAAAAAAATCCTGTTAGTAGTTAACTCCTTTCCAAGCTTTCCTGATCTATGGCGTCTAACGTGGATTCCGTTCGACAAAGTAATATTTGATGACGTTTTCATATTTGTTCCAGCAAATCATGCAACACATATACAACAGATATGGTGTTTTGTTCTTTATGCTTGTTTCATTGTCATTTTTTTCTCAAATTAATATTTCACAATGCGTTGTATGTTTCAATGGCGTTCTTCATGTATCCAATTTTTTGGCGTTTTCATTGGTTGTTTAACGATTAGTAAGAACTGATAATTGGAGTTTTCATTATTAATGTTAATTGTCGTTTGGGATCTAATATATGCTTATGGTTTACGGTCATTGGCGTTTTACACATGATTAGTTTTGAATTTTATTGAGTAATATTTGTAAACATCAGTTCTTACTATTGTTAATTTGTAAACATCAGTTTTGTTAACTATGGCGTTTTCATTATCATGTTATATTTGTTAATTATTCATATTTTTAATTATTCAACTCATGGCATTTTGATTATCATGTTTCATTAATATTGTTAATTCATCATATTTGTTAATTAATCAACTAATGGTGTTTTCATTATGGCGTTTTTATTATGGCGTTTTCAATTATATGTTTATTATGTCTTGTTTATTATTCAAGTAATGGCGTTTCATCGATAATGTTATAAGGAGACAATTTCTATTTAATGGCGTTTTTTCTGAAATTGTTTCTCACTGTGTTTTCTGAGACGAAGGTGTTTCCTCGAATGAAAGGTTTTGCCCCAAAACTGGTTTACCATTTATCATTCCTGACGTTAGTGAAGGGATAAATCCCAAAATGGACATGATATTCACAAGCCTCGATGATTGTTATTTAATGTATGTTACGTATGCCAAGGCTTGTGGTTATTCTGTCAAGAAAGGGACTGAAAAAATAAACGCCAAAGGAGAAGTATTACATGTGTACGAGAGCTAGGGTATATAAGGACAAGAAGGTTGATACGTTGGACCCCAATCAGAAGGAACAGATTGTGCGATCTAACTTTTCAAAGATGACTGATTGTGGTGCACTATTATGTATAATTTTTGAGGCGGGATCATGGAAGGACTATAAGTTTGTTGAGGAGCACAACCATGATCTTGTTGAACGTCCTGATAAGCATTTTCTTCCAACTAACGACACCTCACTCGGCTCGAGAAGCATGTTATACACAACATGTCTAAGTTGAATTTGGGTCCGGTTAAGGCGTTTAATGTTATGAAGATTTGTTTTGGAGGTTTTGAAGATGTGGGTGCAAGTAAAGTTGAATTTAAGAACTACAAGAGGCAAATTAACTTGTTTATAGGGGAATACGACGCTGAGATGATTGTGAGACATTTGGATGAAAAAAATAGTCCCAACCTAGTTTCCCGTACGATTACTTCACAAACGAAGAGAATCGTCTGGAGGGACTTCTTTGGTGTGAAGATCAAGAAAAACGTAATTACCACGTGTTTGGTGATGTGATTTCGTTTAATGCCACGTATCGTTCCAACAAGTAATATTTATAGTTCTATTTTTTCTGTTCTTTTTGCGTTTTCACTGGTTACATGCATTGGCGTTTTTCACTGTTTACATGCATTGGCGTTTTCTTATCGTTTCATTTTCTCAATGGCGTTTTCATATGCAAATACTCTATGGTGTTTATACCGTTCACTAGTATAGACAATCACCACTACAATGTTACATTTGGCGCTGCATTATTGGCGTTAGAAACTACTGATACGTACGTATATATGGTTGTTGAGAGTTTTTTCTAAAAGTTGTTGCTTCTCAACCAAAAGTTGTTGTCACTGACCAAGATCCAACAATGAAGAAGGCTATTTCTGTTGTAACGAGGCATCGGTTATGCATGTGGCGCGTGATGCATAAACTTTTTCTGAAGGTTGATTTTCTTATTTTTATGTTTGACGTTTTAAGTTATACGGCGTTTTAAGATATACGACATTTTAAGATATATGGCATTTTGTGCTTCGTTACTGTTTTTCATGTAAGTTTGTTTGTGTCTAATATATATGTTTTTTGCATGACGTTTTCGTGTTATACATAGGCTGGTGTTAGGCTATGCAATTCCACCAATTTCAAAGAACGTATTTGTGGTGTTGTGTGGACGGATATTCTTACACCCGAAGAGTTTGAATCAGGATGGGCAGAGGTTATTTAGCAGATAATGATTGACTCTCTGTTATTTTTGCACTCAGGGAATCTTGGATCCCTACATACTATAGAATGGAGGA
Organism: Helianthus tuberosus; assembly: GCA_030545235.1. Lineage (NCBI taxonomy): Eukaryota > Viridiplantae > Streptophyta > Magnoliopsida > Asterales > Asteraceae > Helianthus > Helianthus tuberosus. The sequence continues at coordinate 11,744 of JARYGA010043051.1, forward strand.
GCTGTCGGGCCTTATGCGAACGACATCGAAGTCGGAGAGTGAGAACCATTTGTTTGGTCAAGTGTGCAATTCAAAAGCTACTCTTGTTGAGGTCATGACTTGTTACAAAACTGCAGTAGAAGCACAGCGTCACACACACCGGAAAATGATCATGAATCTCGATACAAACGCCCCCTAGCTGAAAAGTAATTACCAAGTGTTAAATGGGCAAGCTGCTGACATATACACAAAAAATATTTTTTTTGTGACGTTCAAACTGAGCTAATCGGGACTGTGGGTTGCATAAATCAACGTTACGAAGATCAGCCCGATGGGTTTGTTAAGTTTTACATAAATGATTTCTAGTAGCCTTGTATATCCTTATTCGAGGTAAACAATGGCGTTTTTTTTTTTTCATTTTCTGAATATGGCGTTTATCATATTTTTAAACATTTAATTTGTTTTTCTATGCAGTTTTTGTGTTTGTTGTTTGATGGTGTTTTTTATACAAACATTCCCGCATGATGTTTTATACAGACATTGTTTTTGTCGTTTTTCAGGTAATGTACCGTAAGTCTGGTTGCACCTGCAGTTGCTCATGCATGCGTTTTGAGCAGTTTGGTTTGCTATGTAGACATATATTTTATGTTTTGAGAAGTTTGGATATTAGGGAATTTTCAAAACAATACATTTTGAACAGATGGCGTAAAAAGGCTTCTCCAAATCGCTCTTCCAAATACTCAATGAGTCGTGAATATATGACCGAGCTTGATCCCGATGTGCAAAGTATGATGAGAGAAATTATTTTGCAATGGAGTATACTTTGAACCATTTATCTGGTAATAAGGACGAGCTATCCTTATACAAGGATCATATTTAATCTTATATGAAGAAGGTTCAAGATATGCAGATTGTTGCTCCTCCTCCAAGTACTAGGGATAGATTTGCGGAGATAACCGGTCAATATAAAAACGACAAGAATCCGATAAGAGACTCTGCTGGGTATAAGTCAAAAGGTTCTGGATCTCGGAAGCGCCTGAAATCCAAACAGGAGGAAGCAATCGAAAAAACAAAAACAAATTCGAAACCCGGGGACAAAGAAAGACAGTGTCAGAATTGTAAAGGTTACGGACACTAAGCGTCGACATGCAAAATGGCCGTAATTAAAAGAAAATCGACATGGTCTTCGAGAGCAAGCGAAGAGTAGTTTGGCGTGTTTTGTATTTTTTATTTTTTCAGAACACACAAACATTGGAATTTGGCGTTTTATATTTCTTATATATCAATTTTTTTACTTTTTTACATCTTTTTTCTTCTTCTTGTGCATAACATGTGATTTGGAAGTTACTTAACAAACAATATAAGATCGGACACATGCATAAACGCCAAAAAAAGAATGCCTTTTACTAAATAAAAATACTTTAAACCTCTAATTTGGTGATGATAAACTCAATAATATTTTGCTGAATGAGATGGACAACATTGTTAATCCACAGTTAAGAATGTTGTCCAACAATGTTGTCCACCCCATTCTGTGAAACTTTATTGAGAACAAAAATGAATCTCCAAGAAATGACGTTTGCAATTTGTGGTTTTTGAATATTTTGGCGTTTATACATTGAATGGTATTTAGTAAAATATGACGTTTGTTTTTTTTTGGTGTGAACAATGGAAGGTAAGGATAAACTCAATAAGATTTTGCTTAATGAGATGGACCATTTCCTCACTTAAGGATTTTGTCCATCATATTGAGTGAAACTTTACTGAGAACAAAACTGAATCTCAAAGAAACGTCATTTGGAATATGTGGTTTTTGAATATTTTGGCGTTTATAAATTGAATGGTATTTGGTAAAATATGGCGTTTGTTTTTGGTGTGTTCATTGGAAGGTCTGAGACGTTGTTTATATGGGATGTTTTTTGGCGCGTATTTTAGGCGGGATTTTATTATAATAAATGCTAGTAATGAAGCTTCCATCGTTTCAGTTACTGTTTGTTCAGCTATGTCGTTTAAACACAAAGTTTAGCCTTTCATATTTAATGGCGTTTAGATGAGGATGATGTGTGCTTTGTAGTTTAAGGCGGGAATTTAATGGCGTTTTGTTCATGAGTTTGACGTTTTGCCTAGAGAAGTCTAAAGACCCTTTTACCCTTAATGAAACGCGTCCACGTAATAAAAATGATGTTATTTATGAAAACGTCACCGCGCTAATCTAGTCCATAGATTGTTTTGATCCAACGACGTTCTCACCGTTTTATGTTTAGGATAATTTTATCATTTATTATGTGTATTTTTACAATTACATACATGTTAAGAGTAATTTTATCATTTTTATATGTAATTTTATAATTACACATATGTAAACTAGTTTTTTTACATATATGTTATTAGTTATGACACACATATATATATATATATATATATATATATATATAATTTTGGCAATTAAAAATATGTAAACTACTTTTAACATGTATGTAATCAAAGAAATACATATAATAGATGATAAAAAGATGCTAAATACAAAAACTTATATATAAAATGATTGTTTATTAGGAGTTCTGAAAGTTCCGTAGTTATTTAGAGTTCTGAAATGAACTCAACCCTATATATATATATATATATATATATATATATATATATACTAATTTATAAAGCATATAGGAAGGACAAAAATGGTCATTTGCCACTTTACAACCATTTGAAGCCCATTGTACAAGCTTTAAAGCACAAAGGTGTTGAAAAATCCATTCAACACGCGGACCAGCTCATATAAACTAACCGGATCTCTTTGACCCGGTTTACTCAAATGGATCCAATATATACTTTCTTTCACTCGATCTAAACCCTAATATCCATTTCATTCTCACATCCGCCCCCATTCTTCTTCTTCTCTCTCTCTCTCACCAGACGCGGTTCTAGGGTTTCAAAACCAGGTGCTCCAAGATCAAGATCTAGGGTTTCTCTGTGATGAATCTCTTTACATCCGACACCAGATCGACTTCCTCATTATCATCACCACCATTTCTAGGGTTTCTTTACCAGTCGCTTTAAGATATACACTTCCTCAGCGATGAATCTCTCCAGATCGACTGGTTTTGTCACACCCTGGCTTTTGCGGAAGCGTGGTTAATTTGGTGTGACTTCTTAATACCATAGCTTAACCATAACAAAGCTATATGAAATAAAATCATGCAAGATCATCCATTTGATTAAGTTTTAAAACCAGAGTAACATACCATTGTCTTAGAGACTTACAACATCGTAACATAAAACATTGTCTTGAAAAAAAACATAAACATTAACATGAAATAAACGCAGTTTAAGATTTGTGACTCGTCCAGGAAAAAGTCACATTTCCTAAACCCGGATGACCTCGGAACCCATACGCAGCGGGAAAACATAACATACCGCGCCAGATCTTTAATTTCCTGAAATACATGTAAGTTGAAAAATCAACAATAATGTTGAGCGAGTTCATGTGTAAGTGAGTAAGTAAACCTTTGTGAGTATAAAAATAGTCTTGGTATGTAGCAAATAAGGGAATTGAGATCACCAATGGTTTGCAAGGCCAGTGATATATGTGAAGTGCAAATAGGGAGACTCAAACCTAGCAGATTTCGCCACGGCATTAGTATGTGGACAAAGTCACCCCAAGGTCCGTTTCTAGTTTGGCCTGGGGCTGGGCTCGCTACACCCAGATAGATCTACCGCTCCTGTCCCTCGGTCCCGTTATGAGGACTAATGGCCTCATATTGCTCCTACCCACTCACATGATCTAAGTAGTAAACCTCCTTACGCTAACCATACCATGTATATAGTACTTGTAATCAAAGTAACATGTATTTCACCCCCGCAGTTAAGAAAACTGAAAACAGTTAGAGAAAAGGGGGACATGAACTCACCGTGGTGCGTCTCTACCAAGTATGCCTCCAAATCAAACAGCTGTATGACGACCTACACGTACTAATTCTATTAGACGGACGGCCGTGCCTTAGCTTTATGGTTTAAGTTTTTGGGAAATAGTTAGGCAACTATTTCGTGTTTACATTCTGTATATACTTGGTAGTCATTTTTCTTCCCAAGGATGGGGGATTGAATACATGTGTGTTCGTATAATTTCGAAATATATTATTAAGTCTCACTTATAACATATTTTATTTCTAGCTCCAAATATAAATATTCTTCTCAAAAATATTATATTTTCTATTATACATAAATCTTTCCCAAAATAATACTTTAACAAAAATACGCGTTCATGAATACTTCTTTAAATTGCGTAAGTTACGTTTTAACGATCGAGTGGTAATAATAATTACCGGTGTAACCTACATATTTATCGTGAAAGCACTCGTATTATTTTGGATTCGTTAACATTCGATAGTATTATTTTTACCCTAAAAATAATACTAGTATTTTCACAAAATAATCATAAACACATATCAAGTGACGTTGTGAAAAATATATACTAAATATATATATGTATCACGTTTTATTTTGTGAAGTCCCACCTCCGATGTTTTGTAAATATAGTCGTGGCGAAACTTATATTTTGAAAACATGTCGAAAAGTATTTCTAACACTTATAGTGAAAATAATTCTAAGTGTTAGGTTTAAGAAAAATTTCGCCAGAGTTTCCTCTGTAACTGGAGGTGGCCACGCTTTCAAGCGTATCATTTTCCTTTATAAATCAAACCAACCATTTTTATCATTCATTCAAAACAATGTTCAAATCACAAACTAGTCAAAATATGTATATAAATCGCATATATTTCATGAACTTGTGATTTATTCAAACTATGAAGTAAATCCCATTACTTTTAGTGGATCTTTACATAAAACTATCCGATTTTGTAAAAACCTCGTTTTTAGGGAAGTTCCATCTTTACAACTTCTCGTCATCTTTTTCAAAAATAGTTATTTTGTCGAAACTTTGTGTTACACAAGTGTTTACACACTTGTGTGTTCTAAAAACCATTCTTGTTAGTGTAAGGTCCGTCTTTCAAAATATGTTTTCTCTTGACACGTGGTCCTTTGAAAATACCGCTTGTAGATACGTAGATCTACTAGTTTTAAACACTATTGTACAAACTAAAACACTTTTACACAAGTTCATGATTCGTGTGTGGTAGAGTTTCATCTTCTAACCCTTGTTACACTTAAACAAGCTTTATGTCATAATCCAAGATCATGACTAAACCGGGTTAAATGATGATCCGAGCTACCACAACATAGATCGGGTCCAAATAATCACACAAATCAAATACTACAAGTTTTACACATCATATGTGCTTTTAACCATCATTTTTAGTGTTTTAAGTGGACTTTTATGTATCATCTTGCAAGTTAACGAGTTTTAACCGTCATATATCGTATTAACCACTTCAAAATAGTTCGAGTAGGTGATTTAAGTAACATACCACTAGCTCGAGGCTAGGGAAGAATCTAGACGCAAATAGGGTGGATAAAAGCAAGAGAGTGAGGTCCTTCGCCTTCCGCTTGCACCAAGACTCCTTATATGCGACCCTTAACACTTGTAGAGCTTGGAACTTGCAAGATAAAAATAAAAAATGGATGGATGGGGGGTGGGTGTGTTCGGCCGTAAGCTAGAAGAGAGGGAGAGAAGTGTGTGTTGTGGTGTTGTGTGATGATCATGTTATGGTGGGCTAATACATGAACTTATAGATAATTAGTGTGTGTATTAACCATAGGTCCATATGTCTACTAGATTTTAGGCACAAGTAATATTATAATCAAATTGTACAAAGTGTGTCCCCCTCATGGGGACGGTTTGGTTAAGGGGGGGGGGGGTCTAGGTCCGATTCCAACTAGTTAGTTAGGTATATAGTTAGGTTAAGTAAGTTAGTTAAGTGCTTAACCCGGTTAGTTGTGCGTCACACGTTACAATGGGTGTTAGGGTATTCAGGGACCCTAACTGGCTCAGAAAAAGATAAATAATGAAAATAACAATATTTTCATGCTTCGGGTATAGTCCGGTTGTTCGGTTGGATAGTAATCCGTTAAAGCGTTAACAAAGCTTTAAAGTGTCGTTATTACCCCTTTTAGTGACACAACTCATTTCTGACACTTTGGAAAGTGTCTAGTAATATTTTTCTCAAGTTTTGGCACTTTATTAGTTAGCTAAAAGCTGAATTGTTATGTAAAGTGCTGAATTTTGTACTTAAAGTACGTTTTTGGCACATCCAGTCATTGTAACTTATCCCTAGAGACGCAGTTCTACAACCCTTATATCCCTACACTCACCACTAGTGTAGCAAAATATTTCTGGCTCATACAGGCCTTAGAGGCAGTGTTTGCCTGATGCTGGCTTTATCAGCATGTTCAATAGGTTATCCGTTATAGTGCTACTGTGCTTTTTGTGCATCATGTTTGTCACTAAGGTTCAGTCATGTAAATAATGTAGTGACAACAAGTAAAGTATGATGCAAGTAAGTACATGTATCAGTATTCAAGTAGCAGTTTATTCACAAGTTCAAGCAAGCACAGTAATTAAGCAGTAATTAATTATTAATTAAGTTGTACGGATACCTGGTTTAGTGAGGGTTGTCACATTCTCCCCCTGTTAAATAAATTTCGTCCCGAAATTTTAAGTTCTGCTTGTAGATGCAGGGTCCTTAGGAAAAAGGTGGGGGTATCTCTCTTTCATCCGGTCCTCACGCTCCCAGGTGTACTCAGGACCGTGTCTGGCATTCCAACGAACTTTGACGAGCTTGACACGGCTCCGGCGGGTCTTGTTTACTTTCCAATTCGTAACCTCAACCGGTTCTTCAACGAATTGGAGCGTGTCGTCAACATGAATCTCGTCGATGGGAATGGCAATGTCATCTTGAGTTGGACTTTTCTTCAGGTTGGATACATGAAATGTATCGTGAACAGAATGGAGTTCAGCAGGTAGGTCCAACTTGTATGCTACTAGTCCTATTCTTTCCAAAATTCTGAAAGGACCAATGTAGCGCAGATTTAATTTCCCACGCTTTCCGAAGCGTGCCACACCCTTCCAGGGTGAAACCTTTAATAAACCATTTCTCCCACTTGAAATTCCACATGTTTCTGGTTTGGATCCGCATAGGCTTTCTGTCTGTGGCGAGCTGCTTCGATGCGTTTTAGAATTTGTGCATTCTTGTCTGTCGTCTCTTGGACGATTTCGGGACCAGCAAGCTGTCTATCGCCTGCGTCAGCCCAACATAGGGGTGATCGGCACTTGTGTCCGTAAAGGGCTTCAAATGGCGCGACACCAATACTGGTGTGGTAGCTGTTGTTGTATGAAAATTCGACCAAAGGCAAATGCTTGTCCCAGCTACCACCCAAATCCATAACACACGCTCTCAGCATGTCTTCCAATGTCTGTATCATTCGCTCGCTTTGACCGTCAGTTTGCGGATGAAATGCAGTGCTCAGATTCAATTGTGAGCCAAAAGCTTCTTGGAAGGATTGCCATATCCTTGACACAAACCTTCCGTCTCTATCAGAGATGATCGAGAGAGGCACTCCATGACGCGTGACGATCTCTCTCATATAAATTTCAACCAATTTGCTCGTATTCTCCTTCTCTCTGATAGGTAAGAAGTGTGATGACTTCGTTAATCGATCCAATATTACCCAAATAGTGTCATGGCCTCTTGGCGTTCTTGGCAACTTCGTAATAAAATCCATTGAGATTTGTTCCCATTTCCACTTGGGAATCTCAGGTTGTTGCAGAAGTCCTGAAGGCTTCTGGTATTTCGCTTTAACCTTAGCGCATGTTAAACATTTGCTCACATAAGCAGCAACATCGCCTTTCATCCTAGGCCACCAATAATAATCTTTGAGATCCTGGTACATCTTATCCGCTCCAGGGTGGATAGAGTACCGCGACTTGTGAGCTTCATCGAAAATAACCTTCCTTAAACCTCCAAACAACGGAACCCAAATCCTTTTCTCAAAACATAACGTTCCTTCCTCGTTTGGTACCAGTAGCTTCTCCATCCCACGGAGATACTCTTCTCCAAGGTTTCCTTCCTTGAGGGCTTCTTTCTGCGCGGCACGAATGCGCAAGGAAAGATTGGTTTGGATAATCATTTCTAAAGCCCTAACCCTTATGGGCTTGATCCTCTCCTTTCGACTTAGGGCATCGGCGACCACATTCGCCTTCCCTGGATGGTACTTTATCTCGCAGTCGTAATCATTCAGCAACTCAACCCATCGTCTTTGCCTCATATTCAGCTCCTTCTGGTTGAATATGTGTTGTAGGCTTTTGTGATCTGTAAAAATTGTACACTTTGTACCATAAAGGTAGTGTCTCCAGATTCTTCAATGCAATACCACTGCGCCTAGCTCCAAATCGTGCGTGGTATAGTTCTTTTCGTGCACTTTCAATTGGCGTGATGCGTAAGCAATAACCTTTTGGCATTGCATCAGCACACAGCCCAATCCTTGACGCGAAGCGTCACAGTATACCATGAAATCATCCGTACCTTCCGGTAGTGCTAAGATCGGCGCATTGCAGAGCTTATCCTTCAATATCTGGAACGCTTCTTCCTGTTTGATTCCCCAATCAAACTTCTTATCTTTCTGTGTGAGGAGCGTCAATGGTTGAGCGATTTTTGAAAAATCCTCAATGAACCTTCGATAGTAGCCAGCCAAACCCAAGAATTGTCGAATCTCGGTTGGCGTCTTTGGCGTTTCCCAATTCTTGATCGCTTCGATCTTTGTGGGATCAACATGGATTCCATTTCCATTAACCGCATGTCCAAGAAATTGTACTTCACATAGCCAACACTCGCACTTAGAGAACTTGGCATACAACTGTTCCTTCTTCAGCAGCTCCAAAATAGCTCTTAGATGCTGTTCGTGTTCAGCCTTTGTCCTTGAATAAATCAAGATGTCGTCGATAAACACAATCACGAACTTGTCCAAGTACGGCTTGCAAACTCTATTCATCAAGTTGATAAAGACTGCAGGTGCGTTTGTCAAACCAAACGGCATAACAAGGAACTCGTAGCGTCCATAACGAGTTCTGAAGGCTGTCTTCGGGATACTTTCCTCTTGTATCCTTAACTGATGGTATCCAGATCGCAAGTCGATCTTTGAGTAAAAGCTTGAACCTTGCAGTTGATCAAACAGATCATCAATTATTGGCAGAGGATATCTATTCTTGATCGTCAGCTTGTTCAGCTCCCGGTAGTCGATGCACATACGAAAACTACCGTCCTTCTTCTTGACAAACAGGACCGGAGATCCCCAAGGCGAGAAGCTTGGTCAGATAAATCCCTTGTCTAACAACTCTTGAAGTTGTGTCGACAGTTCCTGCATCTCAGACGGAGCAAGTCTATAAGGTGCCTTAGCCACAGGCGCGGCGCCTGGAACTAAGTCAATGCGGAACTCTACTTGTCTCTGAGGTGGCAGTCCAGGTAAGTCCTCTGGGAAGACTTCCGGATACTCCCTCACGACAGGGATGTCTTCTATTCTTGGCTCAGCAGCCTTCTTATCCACAATGTGTGCCAGGAAGGCAACACATCCCTTTTGCAAACACTTTCGCGCTTTCAGGCAGCTGATAATTCTTAACGGCGTATCACGCTTCTCTCCGTGAACCACAACTGTTTCGCCATCTTCGGTTGGGATACGAACAACCTTTTCGTGACAAACTATCCCCGCCTTGTTGCCTGATAGCCAATCCAATCCTACCACCACGTCGAAGCTTCCCAACGGGACTGGTAGTAGATCCAAAGCAAACTCACGCTCTCCCAATTCAATCACACAACCTCTGATAACTTCATTGGCTTCTACTATCTTTCCATTAGCCAATTTGATTGAGTACGGAATATCTAACTTACTACCGGTTAAACCAAGCATATTCTTAATTTCTAACGATACGAAGCTATAATTGGCACTAGTATCAAACAAAATAGATGCAAAAGTTTTGGTTGATAGAGAACGTACCAGTAGTCACGCCTGGATCCTGGCATACTTCACAAGCTCCGATGTTGGATGTCCTTTCACGGTCTTGTTTCAACTTCGGGCATTCCCTCTTAAGATGTCCAACATCCCCACAATGGAAGCATCCTGGATACCTCCCATTTCCACCTTGAGCGTTGTTACCGTTTTCTCCTTGTCTGGGACCCTTCATCCCACAACCATCCTTGTTGTGTCCTTTCCTCCCGCACCTAAACCTTCGACATCCACACTCGTGGTGATACTTGCACTCAGCACGTCTTGGTTTAGCTTCTAAGTAAATCTTATCATTGGCCTGTTTGTTGTTAGGGCAGTCTTTCTTGAAATGCCCTTTGTCCCCGCAATCAAAACAACCTCGAATAGATCTTTATTCATCCTCATTCATTCGGGTATCTTCGGTGAGCTTCCTTTTGTTCTTTCCAGACGACTCTACCTGACGCGTGACGATCTCTCTCATATAAATTTCAACCAATTTGCTCGTATTCTCCTTCTCCCTGATAGGTAAGAAGTGTGCTGACTTCGTTAATCGATCCACTATTACCCAAATAGTGTCATGGCCTCTTGGCGTTCTTGGCAACTTCGTAATAAAATCCATTGAGATTTGTTCCCATTTCCACTTGGGAATCTCAGGTTGTTGCAGAAGTCCTGAAGGCTTCTGGTATTTCGCTTTAACCTTAGCGCATGTTAAACATTTGCTCACATAAGCAGCAACATCGCCTTTCATCCTAGGCCACCAATAATAATCTTTGAGATCCTGGTACATCTTATCCGCTCCAGGGTGGATAGAGTACCACGACTTGTGAGCTTCATCGAAAATAACCTTCCTTAAACCTCCAAACAACGGAACCCAAATCCTTTTCTCAAAACATAACGTTCCTTCCTCGTTTGGTACCAGTAGCTTCTCCATCCCACGGAGATACTCTTCTCCAAGGTTTCCTTCCTTGAGGGCTTCTTTCTGCGCGGCACGAATGCGCAAGGAAAGATTGGTTTGGATAATCATTTCTAAAGCCCTAACCCTTATGGGCTTGATCCTCTCCTTTCGACTTAGGGCATCGGCGACCACATTCGCCTTCCCTGGATGGTACTTTATCTCGCAGTCGTAATCGTTCAGCAACTCAACCCATCGTCTTTGCCTCATATTCAGCTCCTTCTGGTTGAATATGTGTTGTAGGCTTTTGTGATCTGTAAAAATTGTACACTTTGTACCATAAAGGTAGTGTCTCCAGATTCTTCAATGCAATACCACTGCGCCTAGCTCCAAATCGTGCGTGGTATAGTTCTTTTCGTGCACTTTCAATTGGCGTGATGCGTAACCAATAACCTTTTGGCATTGCATCAGCACACAGCCCAATCCTTGACGCGAAGCGTCACAGTATACCATGAAATCATCCGTACCTTCCGGTAGTGCTAAGATCGGCGCATTGCAGAGCTTATCCTTCAATATCTGGAACGCTTCTTCCTGTTTGATTCCCCAATCAAACTTCTTATCTTTCTGCGTGAGGAGCGTCAATGGTTGAGCGATTTTTGAAAAATCCTCAATGAACCTTCGATAGTAGCCAGCCAAACCCAAGAATTGTCGAATCTCGGTTGGCGTCTTTGGCGTTTCCCAATTCTTGATCGCTTCGATCTTTGTGGGATCAACATGGATTCCATTTCCATTAACCGCATGTCCAAGAAATTGTACTTCACATAGCCAACACTCGCACTTAGAGAACTTGGCATACAACTGTTCCTTCTTCAGCAGCTCCAAAATAGCTCTTAGATGCTGTTCGTGTTCAGCCTTTGTCCTTGAATAAATCAAGATGTCGTCGATAAACACAATCACGAACTTGTCCAAGTACGGCTTGCAAACTCTATTCATCAAGTTCATAAAGACTGCAGGTGCGTTTGTCAAACCAAACGGCATAACAAGGAACTCGTAGCGTCCATAACGAGTTCTGAAGGCTGTCTTCGGGATACTTTCCTCTTGTATCCTTAACTGATGGTATCCAGATCGCAAGTCGATCTTTGAGTAAAAGCTTGAACCTTGCAGTTGATCAAACAGATCATCAATTATTGGCAGAGGATATCTATTCTTGATCGTCAGCTTGTTCAGCTCCCGGTAGTCGATGCACATACGAAAACTACCGTCCTTCTTCTTGACAAACAGGACCGGAGCTCCCCAAGGCGAGAAGCTTGGTCGGATAAATCCCTTGTCTAACAACTCTTGTAGTTGTGTCGACAGTTCCTGCATCTCAGACGGAGCAAGTCTATAAGGTGCCTTAGCCACAGGCGCGGCGCCTGGAACTAAGTCAATGCGGAACTCTACTTGTCTCTGAGGTGGCAGTCCAGGTAAGTCCTCTGGGAAGACTTCCGGATACTCCCTCACGACAGGGATGTCTTCTATTCTTGGCTCAGCAGCCTTCTTATCCACAATGTGTGCCAGGAAGGCAACACATCCCTTTTGCAAACACTTTCGCGCTTTCAGGCAGCTGATAATTCTTAACGGCGTATCACGCTTCTCTCCGTGAACCACAACTGTTTCGCCATCTTCGGTTGGGATACGAACAACCTTTTCGTGACAAACTATCCCCGCCTTGTTGCCTGATAGCCAATCCAATCCTACCACCACGTCGAAGCTTCCCAACGGGACTGGTAGTAGATCCAAAGCAAACTCACGCTCTCCCAATTCAATCACACAACCTCTGATAACTTCATTGGCTTCTACTATCTTTCCATTAGCCAATTTGATTGAGTACGGAATATCTAACTTACTACCGGTTAAACCAAGCATATTCTTAATTTCTAACGATACGAAGCTATAATTGGCACCAGTATCAAACAAAATAGATGCAAAAGTTTTGGTTGATCGAGAACGTACCAGTAGTCACGCCTGGATCCTGGCATACTTCACAAGCTCCGATGTTGGATGTCCTTTCACGGTCTTGTTTCAACTTCGGGCATTCCCTCTTAAGATGTCCAACATCCCCATAATGGAAGCATCCTGGATACCTCCCAGTTCCACCTTGAGCGTTGTTACCGTTTTCTCCTTGTCTGGGACCCTTCATCCCACAACCATCCTTGTTGTGTCCTTTCCTCCCGCACCTAAACCTTCGACATCCACACTCGTGGTGATACTTGCACTCAGCACGTCTTGGTTTAGCTTCTAAGTAAATCTTATTATTGGCCTGTTTGTTGTTAGGGCAGTCTTTCTTGAAATGCCCTTTGTCCCCGCAATCAAAACAACCTCGAATAGGTCTTTGTTCATCCTCATTCATTCGGGTATCTTCGGTGAGCTTCCTTTTGTTCTTTCCAGACGACTCTACCTGAGTCTCCTTGTCAGGGTTTGCAAGTTTTTCTAGTCTAATTGCCTCCGTAACGAGTGCCAGACCCATCTTACTTGCGACATCAGTTGTTGGTGGCGTTGATGTTGTCATCAAGCTCAAGACTTGAGGCGCCAGTTCCCAAATGAATTGTTCCAATTTCTTTAATTCTGGTTTCACCAGGTACGGAACAACTCGTGACGAATCATGAAGTCTTTGCACGTACTCCAACACCTTCGGACCTTCCATCATCAGGCTCCGAAATTTATCTTCCCATTTCTGGGTTTTCCGTTTGGGGGCAATACTTCTTATGCATCATTCCTTTCAGTTCACCCCAGGTTAATGCATATGCTGCAGTAGCACCCTTTATATGGGTCTGAAGATTCCACCATAATCGGGCTTCATCTAGAAACAGCTGAGAAACGTATAGGACATGTTGTTCCGGCGTACAATCGCTCACTTGAAAGATGGAATCCATACTTTCGATCCATTTTACAAAAGCTATGGCACCTCCAGTGCCGTCGAACTTCGGAGGCTTGTAGTTGAGGAAGTGCCAGTAGGAACAACCGTTATTTTCTGAGGTACCTCTGATAGGTTCGGAGCGTAGGGCCTCGTGCTGTGCTATAGCTGCAACAATTATCTCTTGAAGTTCTGCCTCAGAGGTGGGCATGCGCATTTCGCGTCTTGGCGGCATCTTCTAAAAGATGTTTTACGTAGGTCAGGTAATAGCAAGTCAAGTGCACATATATATTCATCAATATCAGTACATAACATCTCATGCTATAAATAGATCAGCCACATAACATCTCATGTCATAGAACATAAACAATAGATCAAACATCACAAGTGATGAGAATACTGCGATTGCATTGCCACAAATTGAGACCACAATGTAAAGCTTACAAGTACCCAACTGTATCATACAACGTCAATGACTTAGTAGGGGACGACCCTAGACAAGTCGTGCGATCGCTGGACAAGTTCAGGAATTTCTGGTTCGTCCATTTTCAAATTCCAGAACTCCACCTCAAGCTTCTGAATTCCAGTTCTAGGACAACATTTCTCCTCCACCATTTCCTTGAGCTCGTCCCAGCTCAGTGCATAAGCAGCGTCTGTGCCAAGGGTCTGAAACTGAAGGTTCCACCATGAGAGTGAGTTATCTAGAAATAACCCCGGGATGTAGGTAACACTCTGTTGGGACGAACAGTTACTCATTCTTGGAATGGAGTCAATCTTTTCGGACCAACGAACAAATGCAACGGCGCCTCCCGTTCCGTCGAAGTTCAAAGGCTTGCAGTTCAGGAACTGCTTATAGGTGCAGCCAGTTGGAGGGTTATTTCCAGTAATGCCATCGTTGTACTTAGAGCGGAGGGCTTCATGTCATGCATTTACCTGTGAGATGCGTCCTTGCAGCTCGGCTTCTGTCCTTGGCAACGTTCTGGTGTTTGTGTCACGTCTGGGTGACATTCCCTTTTGTCGAAGTGGTGTGAAGCGGGTTAAACAACGTTTCAATTGTCTATGGGGTATACATAGCAACATAAGCCATCATGTAATCACCCAATTTCACACACAAATATACTCAATGTATGAGTGGGGAAGTAAATTTCTGAGCCTTCACATAGGCTTGCCAATTTGGCTTGTTGCTTGCAATAGAATGAACTCGAGGCTACATCGCCTTGGTCATTCGGGTTTTAGATATTTCCTGCTACATTGGTTTTCATTAGCTTGACCCATAGAGTCCACCAGGATTTCTGTGCACTACAAGTCGTTATTACGTGGGCCCCCGTAATAATAAATTGTCTTGCACAGTTACCCCAAATTTTCTCTCGTCCAAGCAGATGATCAATCAAGGAGCAACAGCAGGTGCATCGGCATGAACAGGGTCATGCTCCAATGCGGGGTCAGGAGCAACGCTTGGCTCAGGAGCCATGGCTGGCTCCGTACCAAAAACTCCATCTCAAGATCAGCTGGATCAACAAACACAGGGGGTTACAGGATCCTCCAAGGGCTGGTCTAAGTGTATGAACTCAAGGTCATGGTCTGGATCAAAACCAGGTGGAAGAACAAGATCACCCTCAATACTGTGATCAAACTCAAAGCTGGGTGCGGGAACCGGTGCAGCTGATCATGCCGTATCAGGGTCGGCGTCGTGTGAATGGTGCTGCACTCCCTGTATATGCGAAAATGCGGATGTCAGAAACTCAAATGAGTCTGGGACAGGGGAATGGGCATGAGTTTCCCCTGCAGGAGCGTCCGCATGCAGTAGGCTAATACCAGCAGCAATAGGGCCCTGCCCTCGAATGGGTCCTCCTCTAGTAGATCGTTATCGTCGTCAGAGGCCACGTCAGGGGGGGGGGCATATCAACAACAGGATAAGCGGCAAGGGGCACAGGAGCAGGGATCACCGCGAGTGGCAAACTCCCAACAAGATGGCCATCAGTAGGCTCTGCTACGACTTCAGGCAGCGCAAAAAGGGCTGAAAGTCGTCATTGTCTGTGCCGGTAGTATCGGAAATGTACACCTCGTGCTTCGATGAAACTATGTCGTCTGATACTATGGCCATGGGATTCGTAGTGTCCATCTTTCTAGTACATGATGAAAGCATGACGTTTGTAACACAAACACATATACGTATAATAATCAATCATATAATCATATAAACATGTTAGTCAATCAAATAATTCTCCTAGTCCCACTAGCCACATTCCTCCCAGTCTCTAAGACTGCTCTATCATCTACCTCGACCTCTTAGATCGAGCCTCGGCCTCTAAGACCGAGCCTCAGCCTCCAAGACTGAGCCTACTCTTCCTAGTCTTACTAGCCATCTACCTCGATTTCTTAGATCGAGCCTCGGTCTCTAAGACCGAGCCTCAACCTCCAAGACTGAGCCTACTCTTCCTAGTCCAACTAGCCAACTACCTCGATCTCTCAGACCGAGCCTCGGCCTCCAAGACCGAGCCTCAGCCTTTCCGGACTGAGCCTAAAAATAATGAATAAAATGTGCTCAACATTTGTTTGTAAAAAGTGTTGGATCTGGACTTAAGTGGTATGCAGAAAAATGTTTTCGTGAGAACCCTAGTGATCATAGTCTAGACTCGAGAAGGAATCCTAGTTCGCTATAATCAGAGCTCTGATACCAAGCTGTCACACCCTGGCTTTTGCGGAAGCGTGGTTAATTTGGTGTGACTTCTTAATACCATAGCTTAACCATAACAAAGCTATATGAAATAAAATCATGCAAGATCATCCATTTGATTAAGTTTTAAAACCAGAGTAACATACCATTGTCTTAGAGACTTACAACATCGTAACATAAAACATTGTCTTGAAAAAAAAACATAAACATTAACATGAAATAAACGCAGTTTAAGATTTGTGACTCGTCCAGGAAAAAGTCACATTTCCTAAACTCGGATGACCTCGGAACCCATACGCAGCGGGAAAACATAACATACCGCGCCTGATCTTTAATTTCCTGAAATACATGTAAGTTGAAAAATCAACAATAATGTTGAGCGAGTTCATGTGTAAGTGAGTAAGTAAACCTTTGTGAGTATAAAAATA
Source organism: Helianthus tuberosus (assembly GCA_030545235.1). Classification (NCBI taxonomy): domain Eukaryota; kingdom Viridiplantae; phylum Streptophyta; class Magnoliopsida; order Asterales; family Asteraceae; genus Helianthus; species Helianthus tuberosus. The sequence goes on from JARYGA010043051.1 coordinate 28,540, forward strand.
GTCTTGGTATGTAGCAAATAAGGGAATTGAGATCACCAATGGTTAGCAAGGCCACTGATATATGTGAAGTGCAAATAGGGAGACTCAAACCTAGCAGATTTCGCCACGGCATTAGTATGTGGACAAAGTCACCCCAAGGTCCGTTTCTAGTTTGGCCTGGGGCTGGGCTCGCTACACCCAGATAGATCTACCGCTCCTGTCCCTCGGTCCCGTTATGAGGACTAATGGCCTCATATTGCTCCTACCCACTCACATGATCTAAGTAGTAAACCTCCTTACGCTAACCATACCATGTATATAGTACTTGTAATCAAAGTAACATGTATTTCACCCCCGCAGTTAAGAAAACTGAAAACAGTTAGAGAAAAGGGGGACATGAACTCACCGTGGTGCGTCTCTACCAAGTATGCCTCCAAATCAAACAGCTGTATGACGACCTACACGTACTAATTCTATTAGACGGACGGCCGTGCCTTAGCTTTATGGTTTAAGTTTTTGGGAAATAGTTAGGCAACTATTTCGTGTTTACATTCTGTATATACTTGGTAGTCATTTTTCTTCCCAAGGATGGGGGATTGAATACATGTGTGTTCGTATAATTTCGAAATATATTATTAAGTCTCACTTATAACATATTTTATTTCTAGCTCCAAATATAAATATTCTTCTCAAAAATATTATATTTTCTATTATACATAAATCTTTCCCAAAATAATACTTTAACAAAAATACGCGTTCATGAATACTTCTTTAAATTGCGTAAGTTACGTTTTAACGATCGAGTGGTAATAATAATTACCGGTGTAACCTACATATTTATCGTGAAAGCGCTCGTATTATTTTGGATTCGTTAACATTCGATAGTATTATTTTTACCCTAAAAATAATACTAGTATTTTCACAAAATAATCATAAACACATATCAAGTGACGTTGTGAAAAATATATACTAAATATATATATGTATCACGTTTTATTTTGTGAAGTCCCACCTCCGATGTTTTGTAAATATAGTCGTGGCGAAACTTATATTTTGAAAACATGTCAAAAAGTATTTCTAACACTTATAGTGAAAATAATTCTAAGTGTTAGGTTTAAGAAAAATTTCGCCAGAGTTTCCTCTGTAACTGGAGGTGGCCACGCTTTCAAGCGTATCATTTTCCTTTATAAATCAAACCAACCATTTTTATCATTCATTCAAAACAATGTTCAAATCACAAACTAGTCAAAATATGTATATAAATCGCATATATTTCATGAACTTGTGATTTATTCAAACTATGAAGTAAATCCCATTACTTTTAGTGGATCTTTACATAAAACTATCCGATTTTGTAAAAACCTCGTTTTTAGGGAAGTTCCATCTTTACAACTTCTCGTCATCTTTTTCAAAAATAGTTATTTTGTCGAAACTTTGTGTTACACAAGTGTTTACACACTTGTGTGTTCTAAAAACCATTCTTGTTAGTGTAAGGTCCGTCTTTCAAAATATGTTTTCTCTTGACACGTGGTCCTTTGAAAATACCGCTTGTAGATACGTAGATCTACTAGTTTTAAACACTATTGTACAAACTAAAACACTTTTACACAAGTTCATGATTCGTGTGTGGTAGAGTTTCATCTTCTAACCCTTGTTACACTTAAACAAGCTTTATGTCATAATCCAAGATCATGACTAAACCGGGTTAAATGATGATCCGAGCTACCACAACATAGATCGGGTCCAAATAATCACACAAATCAAATACTACAAGTTTTACACATCATATGTGCTTTTAACCATCATTTTTAGTGTTTTAAGTAGACTTTTATGTATCATCTTGCAAGTTAACGAGTTTTAACCGTCATATATCGTATTAACCACTTCAAAATAGTTCGAGTAGGTGATTTAAGTAACATACCACTAGCTCGAGGCTAGGGAAGAATCTAGACGCAAATAGGGTGGATAAAAGCAAGAGAGTGAGGTCCTTCGCCTTCCGCTTGCACCAAGACTCCTTATATGCGACCCTTAACACTTGTAGAGCTTGGAACTTGCAAGATAAAAATCGAAAATGGATGGATGGGGGGTGGGTGTGTTCGGCCGTAAGCTAGAAGAGAGGGAGAGAAGTGTGTGTTGTGGTGTTGTGTGATGATCATGTTATGGTGGGCTAATACATGAACTTATAGATAATTAGTGTGTGTATTAACCATAGGTCCATATGTCTACTAGATTTTAGGCACAAGTAATATTATAATCAAATTGTACAAAGTGTGTCCCCCTCATGGGGACGGTTTGGTTAAGGGGGGGGGTCTAGGTCCGATTCCAACTAGTTAGTTAGGTATATAGTTAGGTTAAGTAAGTTAGTTAAGTGCTTAACCCGGTTAGTTGTGCGTCACACGTTACAATGGGTGTTAGGGTACTCAGGGACCCTAACTGGCTCAGAAAAAGATAAATAATGAAAATAACAATATTTTCGTGCTTCGGGTATAGTCCGGTTGTTTGGTTGGATAGTAATCCGTTAAAGCGTTAACAAAGCTTTAAAGTGTCGTTATTACCCCTTTTAGTGACACAACTCATTTCTGACACTTTGGAAAGTGTCTAGTAATATTTTTCTCAAGTTTTGGCACTTTATTAGTTAGCTAAAATCTGAATTGTTATGTAAAGTGCTGAATTTTGTACTTAAATTACGTTTTAGGCACATCCAGTCATTGTAACTTATCCCTAGAGACGCAGTTTTACAACCCTTATATCCCTACACTCACCACTAGTGTAGCAAAATATTTATGGCTCATACAGGCCTTAGAGGCAGTGTTTGCCTGATGCTGGCTTTATCAGCATGTTCAATAGGTTATCCGTTATAGTGCTACTGTGCTTTTTGTGCATCATGTTTGTCACTAAGGTTCAGTCATGTAAATAATGTAGTGACAGCAAGTAAAGTATGATGCAAGTAAGTACATGTATCAGTATTCAAGTAGTAGTTTATTAACAAGTTCAAGCAAGCACAGTAATTAAGCAGTAATTAATTATTAATTAAGTTGTACGGATACCTGGTTTAGTGAGGGTTGTCACAGGTTTGACCGCTCGGTATCTTTCTTTTTACAGTATCTTTTTTTTTTGTTATTTGAATCGGATATGTGTAATATTTCAGATCTGCCGTTGAGTTGTTCATGTTAGGGTGCACCGGAATAACCAGATGTGGTATGTGTTATGTAGTTTAGTTTTTTTTTTTCTTTAAAGAAGTTTGTATTTTTAATTTGAAGTTGATTATTGTGTTTATCTTGCGAGTATCATCTGGAATTTGAATTGGATCTGTGTAACATTTCAGATCTGCCGTTGAGTTGTTCGTGTTAGGGTGCACCGGAATAACGAGATCTGGTATGTGTTCTATAGTTTAGTTTTTTTTTCTTTAAAGAAGTTTGTATCTTTAATTTGAAGTTGATTATTGTGTTTATCTTGCAAGTATCATCTGGAGTCGATCTGTACACAATTTCAACAAAGTATTGTTTGTGCCGTAGCTTTTTTATTCTGCGAAATGTTTGTTTGTTTACTACTGGATAACCAGATGTGGTATGTGTTCTTTAGTTTAGGTTTTTTTGAAGCCCATTGTACAACCTTTAAAGCACAAAGGTGTTGAAAAATCCTTAAACAACACGCGGACCAGCTCATATAAACTAACCGGATGCATTTGACCCGTTTTAATCAAATGGATCCAATATATACTTTCTTTCACTAAATCTAAACCCTAATTTCATTTCATTCACGGCGAGCCAGGTAATTTTTTCTGCTGAAATTTTTCTCAGATCTACCGTCATTTTTTGACCTTTTTTGATGAATATTGACAGATCTGCGGTTACACGACAAAGGAATATGAGAACCATAACTTTGCAGATCTAACCGGATCTGGTATGTTTGTAGCTGATTATGTTTGTTACAGATCTGGTATGTTTGTAGCTGATTTACATGCTTATGTTACTGATTATCTTTGTTGCTGTGATACAAAAGCTGAGCTTGTGTTCTTAATCTGTCTGAACTGAAAGTGTTTGAGGCTGTGATGCAAAAGCTGAGCTTGTGTTCTTAATCTGTCTGAACTGAAGGTGTTTGAGGCTGTGATGCAAAAGCTGAGCTTGTGTTCTTAATCTGTCTGAACTGAAAGTGTTTGAGGCTGTGATGCATAAGCTGAGCTTGTGTTCTTAATATGTCTGAACTGAAAGTGTTGAGGCTATGATGTATAAGCTGAGCCTGTGAGGTTACATATGTGTTTCTTGTGCTTAAAACACTTGTACATCATGCTTTAAAGGTTGTTTAAGTTTAGTGGCAAATTACTCTTGTACATCATGCTTTAAAGCGAGGTTACATAACACAATAGACTGTGATGATGATTGTATTTTGAGGGTACATAGATGATCCGAGTAGCAGGGAGTTGGGAGATTATGTTGAGAAGTGTGATGAATATGATTTTTTAGTGTAGATATTAAGGGTTAGATTAAGAACCCTCTGTCTGAACTGAAAGTGTTTGAGGCTGTGATGCAAAAGCTGAGCTTGTGTTCTTAATCTGTCTGAACTGAAAGTGTTTGAGGTTGTGATGCAAAAGCTGAGCTTGTGTTCTTAATCTGTCTGAACTGAAAGTGTTGAGTCTATGATGCATAACTTAAGCTGAGCTTGTGTTCTTAATATGTCTGAACTGAAAGTGTTGAGGCTATGATGCATAAGTTGAGCTTGTGAGGTTACATATGTGTTTCTTGTGCTTAAAACACCTGTACATCATGCTTTAAAGGTTGTTTAAGTTTAGTGGCAAATTACTCTTGTACATCTTGCTTTAAAGCGAGGTTACATAACATAATAGACTATGACGATGATTGTATTTTGAGGGTACATAGAAGATCCGAGTAGCATCTTGGCGGGGCAATATCCAGGTTGCATAGTTCTCACTCTGCAACTGTGTGTTGCAGCCATGGCTTTACCCGTAGTTGTGTTCATCTCTCAATTACATGTCTGAGTCTTCCAGATGTTTTGAAAGAAAGTATATATTGGATCCATTTGATTAAAATGGGTCAAATGCATCCGGTTAGTTTATATGAGCTGGTCCGCGTGTTGAATGGATTTTTCAACACCTTTGTGCTTTAAAGCTTGTACAATGGGCTTCAAATGGTTGTAAAGTGGCAAATGACCATTTCTGTCCTTCCTATATGCTTTATAAAGTAGTATAGATAGAGTATAGATATAGATATAGATATAGATACTGATTATGTTTGTTACAGATCTGGTATGTTTGTAGCTGATTTACATGCTTATGTTACTGAAGGTTTTAGTATCTAAGTTGAGTGCTTGTAGAGTTGTGATGAATTGTGATGAATGTAGTTGAATTTATAGACTTCCACTCATGCTTCCTTTCTGACAAATCCGAACAGTGTTTGCTTTTACAGTTGTATTTGAACAGTCATCGTCAGTAAAAAATTCAAAAAGGATAGCGGTAAAATATTTTGGATTCTGAAAGGTTGTCAACTGTTCAAAGACTTTTTATGAAAAGTCTTTGAAAGGTTGTCAAGTGTTCAACTTTAAAATCAGGAGTTAGGTTTCTGAAAAAGGTTTCGAAAGTCTTTCTGACAGGTTACTGTTCAACTTTTTTGTCATAAAAAATTACTAAATCAATTTTTACTTTAAATTCAAAAAGTTTATTAAAAATAGTTATAATTTGATGCAAGTGCAAAGATGTTTAGAGTTTTAACCTGATTCATTACTTTAAATCAATTGTTACTTTAAATTCAAAAAGTTTATTAAAAAGAGTTATAATGTGATGCAAAAGCTGAGCTTGTGTTCTTAATATGTCTGAACTCAAAGTGTTGAGTCTATGATGCATAGGCTGAGCTTGTGTTCTTAATATGTCTGAACTCAAAGTGTTTGAGGCTGTGATGCAAAAGCTGAGCTTGTGTTCTTAATATGTCTGAACTGAAAGTGTTGAGGCTATGATGCATAAGCTGAGCCTGTGAGGTTACATATGTGTTTCTTGTGCTTAAAACACTTGTACATCAAGCTTTAAAGGTACATAGAAGATCCGAGTAGCATCTTGGCGGGGCAATATCCAGGTTGCATAGTTCTCACTCTGCAACCTTGTGTTGCAGCCATGGCTTTACCCGTAGTTGTGTTCATCTCTCAATTACATGTATGAGTCTTCCAGATGTTTTGATAAGCAAATGAGGAGGTGGTGTATCGAAATCAATCAGCTATAGTTTGATGTTTATTGTGATATTTTGCTTACACAACATATATTGAACCGATTTGGAGTTGCTAGGGTTTCAGTATGAAAGCAAAACAGAGAACAAATAGAGTATTTAGTCTGAGTGAAAGAAAGTATATATCCGGAGGGTTCTTCATGTTTATTTTGCTTTGAAAAAACAGAGTGTGTTTATTGGTCATTTGAATGTGTTTGATTCGATGATAATCAGTTAGTATTTGGGTATTTTGGGTACTTCATGTTTGTTTTGCTTGTGAAAAAACAGAGGGTTCTTAATCTGTAGCATTCATACACGAAACACTTGTACATCATGCTTTAAAGGTTGTTTAAGTTTAGTGGCAAATTACTCTTGTACATCATTCTTTAAAGCGAGGTTACATAACACAATAGACTGTGATGATGATTGTATTTTGAGGGTACATAGAAGATCCGAGTAGCATCTTGGCGGGGCAATATCCAAGTTGTATAGTTCTCACTCTGCAACCGTGTATTGCAGACATGGCTTTACCCGTAGTTATGTTTATCTCTCAATTACATTTCTGAGTCTTCCAGATGTTTTGATAAGCAATTGAGCAGGTTATGATGCATAATATGTCTGAACTGAAAGTGTTGAGGCTATGATGCATAAGCTGAGCCTGTGAGGTTATGATGCATAATATGTTTGAACTGAAGTCAAGTTGGGTCCAAGGTGAATGCTGGAGTACTTTAGAAGTCAAGTGGGAGTTGTGGCTTTCGCTACGATATGGAGACTTTGGACGAGTAGAAACGAGAAAGAATTTAATGGCAACAACATTCTGATCACTAAAGTGTACCAGTTTTGTTTTGATGGTCATTATGTATGATTTCAGAAGCTTTGACCATGTTGATATGTGTATTTCAATTTGTTGTATTTATGAACACAGATTATATTAAGAAAAAAAGAAAGTTATTTTTGTATTGTGTAATCATCATCTTCTTAGAGTTTTGGCGTGGTTTGATTTCATTCTTTGATGCGCAATGGAAAGAATCTTACTTTCACTTATACTTGTAGCATTCATACACGAAAACTGAAAACTGACAGGTGTCGCCTTTAGACAAAATGTATATTTTCAAAGCAAAACAAACATGAAGAACCCTCTATTTTTGCACAAGCAAAACAAACATTAAGAACCCAAAATACCCAAATACCCAAATAACATGATGAAACCCTCTGTTTTTTCATCGAATCAAACCATAAATCAAAATGAGGAACACATCCAAACCATCTATTTTTTCATCGAATCAAACCAAAAATCAATGAGGAACACATCAATCCGAAACTGATCCGATCAGTTCTTTTTAAACAGTTCTCAAACAACCAGGGGTAAGACCGTCTTTTGGCATGAGTGAAATATCAACCTGAGCCCCTAAATTCATTTTTTGCTTTTTTCTTATGAAATCTAAATCAAAATGAGGAACACATCCAAACCATCTTTTTTCTTATGAAATCTAATAATTCAAATTAACTCTTTTATTTTTAAATGTATAACAAATTATTAAAGCCTAAACTGTATATTAAATGTAAACTTTTAATACATACAATACAGAGACAAAACATCATACCAACTTCGTAGACTTGACGAAACTTACAGACTCGATAACAAAAGACCGTAACATACAATACAGAGATAAAACGTCAAAGATCCACAAGCAATTGTGGATCTTTACTGACGGGTGCACTTCGGAATGACGCAGATATGAATGAATATAACCTCAGTGTAGGTAATTACATATCTACCACTGGGGTTATATTCATTCATATGAATGAATATAACCCCAGTGGTAGATATGTAATTAGCGAGCTCTGGAATTTCAAGGAAAATCGAAGAGCTACACTGGGGTTATATTCATTCATATTAATCACTTCCTTATGTGCACCACGCCATCTTCTAGGAGGTTGTCAAGTGTTCTCACCTTCGTAGTTGGTGTTTTGCGTATCTTTACATCCGCAGCCATTCTGTACAACAAAACACATTCAAATGAGGAACACTTTTGAATCAAACCAAAAATCAATATGAGGAACACATCAATCCGAAACTGATCCGATTAGTTCTTAATATGAGGAACCTAAATCATGCAATCAAACCAAAAATCAATATGATGAGCACACAAGAATCAAAACCAAAACACATTGAAAACCACTGATCCGATTAGTTCTTAATATGAGGAACCCAAATCATGCAATCAAACCAAAAATCAATATGATGAACACACAAGAATCAAAACCAAAACACATTGAAAACCACTGATCCGATCAGTTCTTTATATGAGGAACCCAAATCATGGAATCAAACCAAAAATCAATATGATGAACACACAAGAATCAAAACCAAACAAAACAAACATGAAGAACCCTCTGTTTTGGTTATGGCTCAAAACCGAACTGCCCTAAGATAGCCGAACTGCCCTAAGATAGCCCTAAACACACTCTGTTTTTTCAAAGCAAAACAAACATGAAGAACCCTCTGTTTTTTCACAAGCAAAACAAACATGAAGTACCCAAAATACCCAAATACTAACTGATTATCATCGAATCAAACACATTCAAATGACCAATAAACACACTCTGTTTTTTCAAAGCAAAACAAACATGAAGAACCGTCTGTTTTTTCACAAGCAAAACAAACATGAAGTACCCAAAATACCCAAATACTAACTGATTATCATCGAATCAAACACATTCAAATGACCAATAAACACACTCTGTTTTTTCAAAGCAAAACAAACATGAAGAACCCTCTGTTTTTTTCACAAGCAAAACAAACATAAAGAACCCAAAATACCCAAATACCCAAATAACATGATGAAACCCTCTGTTTTTTCATTGAATCAAACCATAAATCAAAATGAGGAACACATTCAAATCATCGAATCAAACCAAAAATACCCAAATAACACATTCAAATCATCGAATCAAACCAAAAAATACCCAAATAACACATTCAAATCATCGAATCAAACCAAAAATACCCAAATAACACATTCTAATCATCGAATCAAACCAAAAATCAATGAGGAACACATCAATCCGAAACTGATCAGATCAGTTCTTTTTAAACAGTTCTCAAACAACCAAGTATCATAGTTTCAATAAACAACCTACATCTGTACTCTAATCAGCCAAATGATCACATGAGATCTGAAACTATAGAATCAAACAAAACCAAACCTCTGTTTTGAAGATGAACCTGATGAAGATGATGAAGATGAAGAAGATGATCAGTTCGATGAAGATGAATGAGTGCTCGATTCGATGAAGATGATGAAGATGAGCTGTTGAATGTCGATGAAGATGATGATGATGATATCGCCGGTGTTGGGAGTTGGGAGATTATGTTTGAGAAGTGTGATGAATATGATTTTTTAGTGTAGATATTAAGGGTTAGGTTAAGTTTTTTAATATATTGTATTTCAATAGTTATCTAAGTTTTTTAATATGATGGTATAGTCTTAGTAATAAATTGATTATATAATACATGTTAGGTTGTTAGATAACTACAAATACCATTGTTTAGTGGATAGTATAAAGTTGCATACCTTATTGAAACAGTGGGAATGTTATTATTAGAGGCCAAAGAGAAAACAATACCCAATAATGACATTGCTATATAGTGTTACAATTAGGAGCCTTTGTATTTGATCCTAATCCCTATAATATTAATCATCAGAATTCAGATGGTAAAGTCCCAACAAGATCATTCGTAATTCCAATCATACAAACATATCATGAATAAGAAAACTAACTTAAGTACTATACAATATATCACGAGACGACTGATAAACTAACGGTAAACAAATATCCTATTGTAAATCGCCACCCCGCCGCATCGCACGGGTAGAGGACTAGTATATATATATATATATATATATATATATATATATATATATATATATAGGGGAGGGTTATCTTGAGAACGCTAAATATTGCGAGAACCGTGAGAACAAATGAAAAACCCAATCAAAACCAATTTTTTTTACTACAAACATCATTGTAATTAAAATACAATATAAGAAAAAGAATTTACAACATCAAATAGTTCATTTCTCCTCTCAAAATCACTCTTATTAGATTCTTTACACATGCGTAAATATAACAAATTTACACATGTGTAAATGGCAAACTTACACATGTGTAAATTTTCTTTATTTACGAATTCATGTATATTTAAATGTGTAATTTTAATTTCTAACATTGTATTCGAATAATAATGATAAGTGCAAAAAAATTTGAATTTGATTGTTTTTTACCAAGTTCTAGTGTTTTTTTTTCATTCGTTCTCACGGTTCTCACAATATTTAGCGTTCTCATTTAACCCATTCCCTATATATATATATATATATACTGTAGTTTGTAATACTAAAGACCTTTGTGAACATATTTTACATACAAATAACTCACAGTTAAATACTTTAGTAGATTTATTTATAAATTTAAGTATTAATTTACAACAAGAAGCTATAAATAATAAACAAACATTAGAAAAATTACACAACAGAATTTAGGAATAGGTTCGGTATATTAGAAGAAAAATGCAAGGAAGTAGCATTACAAGAACAATTAAAAAGAAATGCTTATGCATTCTATAAAACAGCAATTTATACACCACATGCATATGGAGTTTATGATAAAAAGAAAAAGATACGAAAAAGCACAACATATAATAGAAATTATAGAAAAAATTATAGAAAAAATTATATGTTAAAAAACCACAAACACGAAAATGTAGATGTTATACTTGTGGAGAAACAACACACTTAGCTAATAAATGTCCAAATAAAAGAAAAAATATGGAAAGAGCTAATTTAGTAGAACAATTACAAGACTATGAAATAGAAGCTCTAGGAATAGATGATGAATCTGATAACGAATCAATATATAGTATTAACAGTGTAGAAGAAAATCCAACAGAAAAAGTAACATATACATATATGAATATAGAAGAAAATTGTGAACATGATTGGAGACAAAATAAAGGAAATAATCACATAAGATGTTACAATTATGGATATTACCCTAGTATAGAAAAAAGGTCACAATGCAACAAATGTTTTAAAGAAATTTGTTTTAAATGTCTTAAGGAAATTTATGACAAAGATATAGCTACAACATCTAAAGTTAAAACAAGTTTAAAAAATAATGAGAATGAAAGAATAGATAAACTAGAATTAACAATGGAGTTACATAGTTTAAAAATAAAAAAAAAAACTTAGAAAACAAAGTAGAAGAACTTGAGAGATTAAATAAAACAGAAGAAATAAGTAAAATGACTCTACAAAAACCAGATGATCAAACTTACATACAAACACAAGGATCAACAAACATGATAAATATATAATGTCGTTTATGGTTAGATAATAATAAATACCTAGATTTAACAGCATTAGTTGATACAGGAGCTACAAAAAGCTTAATCTCATACAGTTTGGCACCTATAGAATATCATAAAAAATTATCGTATGAATTAAGTACAAGAACAGTAGAAGACAGATTAATACATACTACACATTGCCTAGAACCAATAGGAATATAATTCTTAGACTTTACAAACAATTACAGTGTAAAATATGATATGCCACAAATAAATATTAATCCACCAAATAAAAAATCAAAAAAATTTGTAATAGGATTAAATTTCATATTAGGATTAAATGGTGCAGTAACAATTACAAGAAATTTATAACACTAAGTAAACAATTATATACAATACCAACCCTTAGATATATGAATACAACACAAATTGTTCAAAAAAGAGGGGATAAAGGGAATTTAGATTTCTTAAAAACACAGAACAGAAAAAAGTTTATAGAAAATGAGTCATTAAAACTTTTAATAGATTTTTTAAGTCATGAAATAGAGAAAGGGCAAGATATTACAAAAAGTGTAAATCATCCTATGATATTACATTTAGAAAAAAATAGGATATATTGGAGAAGATATAACAAAATCAAATGTAAAATATATTTGTAAATTTAAATTAAAAAATCATGATATAATAATTAGAACAGCTAATATAGAATACAACCCATTAGATAAAGAAGAGTTCAAAAAACAAATCCCTGAAATGGTAAATTAAGGATTAATTAGAAAATCAGAAAGTCCTCATAGATCCACAGCTTTTTAGTGAGAAATCAAAGTGAGATAAAAAGAGGAAAGGCCAGGATAGTTTATAATTATAAAAGATTAAATGATAATACAATAGATTGTGGATATAATATTCCTAACAAAGATAGTTTGCTAAATCTTATACAAAATAAAAAAAATATTTTCAAAATTTAATTTAAAATCAGGATATAACCAGCTAAAGTTAGAAGAAAGTTTTAAACCTTGGACAACATTTACATGTTCAGAAGGGCAATATGAATGGAATGTCCTTAGTTTTGGACTAAAAAATGCACCCTCAATTTTTCAAAGATTTATGGACAGTATATTTTTAAAATTTGATTTTTGCTTAGTATACATTGATGACATTTTAGTTGCAAGTAATACAGTGCAGGAACATGAGAAACATCTACAACAGGTTTTCGAAGAAATAAAGAAAAATGGTATAGTTATTTCAAAAAGAAAAATGGAACTTTTCAAAAGAAAATTTTCTTTTTTAGGATTAGAAATTGGAAATGGAAAAATAGAATTACAACCACATATTTCTACAAAAATTCTAAATTTTCCAGAAAATTTTGAAAACTTAAAACATATACAAGCCTTTTTGGGTTTAGTAAACTACGCTAGAAAATTTATTCAAAACTTGTCAAAATTAGTTGGACCTTTATATAGTAAAACCACTAAGAATGGTCAAAGGTATTTTAATCAAGAAGATATTAAACTAGTTAAAGAAATTAAAAAAGCAGTCATAAACTTTAAACCATTAGAGTTACCATTAGTTACAGATTATATAATTATTGAAACAGATGGATGCAAAGAAGGATGGGGAGCAGTCCTTCTATGTAAACCAAAGAAATACAGTCTCAAGGAAGAAGAGAAAATTTGCGCTTATGCAAGTGGTAATTTTCAAAATAAAACAAACTGGACTACAATTGATTTTGAAATACAGGCACTAATATATGCATTAGAAAAATTTAAAATCTTTCTTAATAAAGAATTTACAGTAAGAACTGATTGCGAAGCAATAGTTAAATTTGTAAAAATGATCAAAGTAAAAAAGTAAATAGAACCAAATGGGTTAATTTACAAAATATTATACAAGGAAGTGGGTATTTTATAAACTTTGAACAAATTAAAGGAAAAAATAATGGGATAGCTGATATGTTATCTCGAAATATAAACAAATGGTTTGTTTCAGATGGACAGGAAACAAGATAAGGAAAAATTAAAGCTTATGCATCCAAAGCAGGGGAATTCTTCTTCGGATGAAGAAAAAATTCAACAGTCATATCTACAGTCAACAGAAAGAATATACAGTTCTCCTTACACCTCATAACCACAGATAATGATGGGACAGTTTTATAAACAACAGTAACCAAAGGCAGTTGGCAAACGACCTTTGCACACCAATTTTTCACCCAAGCCGGTGATTGAATTTGGAACATATGCCTTACAAATATGTAATGAAGTTGATAAAAAGTTTCGTCCTATTATGGGAATGAAACTTACAGTTAAACAGCAATGTTTATTATATAACTTATGGCATATTCAAACCATGCCACAAGCTTCAACATTTAAAGTACAGGTTATAAATGCTTTAAGCATTTACTTTCAGGAACAAAGTTTAAAAACACCTGAAAGACAGTTTAAAACAAAACCCAATTACACTCATTATGTTATATTTAGAGGTACAAAAATTGGTATTTTTAATAAATGGGAAACAGTGGTGAAACACATAAATTATACAAGGGGATCATTTTGGAAAGGTTATACAAGTTTTGCTGAAGCTCTTCAAGTAGCAAGAGACAGTTTTGGTATACAAAATTTTTACATAGAACCTGAAGAGGTTAAAAATTTTTCTGATATTGCCAAAACAGATCCTGAACAGTATATAAAGGCTCAGCAAGAACTTATTTTAACCTTAAAAACACAGCTTGAAGACAAGGCGAAAGATACACAAGGCATACAAATAAAAATTGAAAATAATCTGTTAAAACAAAAATTAGCGATACTCGAAGCAAAAAATACACAGTTATTACAGAGGCTCGAGAAAAAAGAAGACAAAACAGTTATATACAAAACTTTTGAATCCTTTAGAACAAGGATGTTAGACACACCCTGGTGGTAATGTTTAAAACCAGTTACAGAAAGGTTCCCAGAATTTGATAACCTTGTTTCACAAAAAGTATGTGTAGAATTCCCTCTAATTCTATACAATTTGCAACAACAGTTGGTAGACATGGCATTTAGATTTGACAGTGAACAACAAGGATTCACAATGGTGGAAAGAACAAATGAAGCAGGAGATGGAATTGGTCTTCTGTTACTTCAAGTACACCATCCTACAAAATTGACAGATGAACAAATAATTCAATTCTATCATCATGGTATGATTGATTATTTGGAAATCAAGTTAAACAGAAGAACAGAAGATCTCCTCAACCAGCTTGGAGAAAAATTTATTCTAGTAGCAGGAAATATTGCAACAAGATCGATAACCTCGATTATTGGTTGAAAAATATTTTCCTCTTTTCCTTACACAGATTTACACATACAGACCAACTAGAAAGAGAATATTCATTGAACTTAATAAACACAAAAATATAATCAATTATCTACAAACAGCAATGACAAAAACCAACATAGAGTTCACAACTTTACCTTGGTTGAGTCATATAGATCATACAACTGAAAAGATCCCAGACAGCTTTACACAGTTTATTAAAAAACATCAGGAAACCCCAGAAATTCCTGACTATTTTCCATGGAGAAACTATCAATTGATTGGCGAAGGACACTACATACAAGTTTATACAAAAACAAATTGGAGAATGCTTCTTGTCACACCCCGATTTCCACGTGTCACCGGTGGGCCCGGTGGGGGAGTATCGTGACGTGGTTGGCAACGTAATAGTCAAACAACACAATATAATAATGCACAGCGGAAGCAATTGAAAATATAATACATCCGAATTTATTTATTGTAAACAAAGTCACAATATCCGGTGTTTATCCACAGAACGGATCGAAACAAAATAACATTTAGTTGTTCAACAGACTTCTGGCATCCTAAGCTTGCGAGACTTTTATTGATGCTTAGGAGACAATCCAGCCAATTACGTTTAGTACCTGCATTCAGTCTTTTTGGGAAAATACGTCAGTTTACACTGGTAAATACATTCAACTGACTCATTTTGGAAAATGATTGAAAATTGGTTTGGATGCACGTGGCATAAATCATTTTATTTAACTTGGGAGAATTATTTTAATAATATAATAATCTTGTGAACGAATTACATGTTACTTATGCGTTCAGTAGCCCGGAACGTATCCGGGTTAAAGATCAATAGACACACCACTTTAAGTGAGTTATACACGGGAGTACGCCTACACCCCGTGCTCAGGTCGTGGCCATCTCGTAAGATGATGCCAGGGATATCCGGGACATGGTCATTAACCCCCCAAAGGCTGTAAAGTAAACACATCTGTTTAAAACGAGCCGATCAAATTATTCAACTACCCACTAAGCGTGGAGATTTGATGCCCGATCAAGCGGTACGCTATGTACCGTAACCCAAGCCCGTATAGGGAAAATAAGTTAAAAGTATTTACCTGATGCAAGTATAATTCACAATAAGTAGAATGCACGTAGCTTTTACTGTCTCTCCTAATCTGGAACGAAGGTTTAATATAACCTATTAGAATTCTAACGGGTCTTTTATTAAGCTTAAGCTTAGACCGGCTAGTTTCAAGATACGGTTCGTACGCACAATTAAGCGAAGACCGGATAGAATGTGATTTAGACCCGAAAAGTTTGAAGACTTGTTTAATATGGGTTTATTATTCACATTCTGGATTTTGAGATAAAACCGTTAAGGTTTGACCCGTTTCGGCTAATTTATGTAAACTTGTTACATAAACCGAACCGTACGCGTAATAAGCGTGACGGGTAGTCATGAGAGCTATATACAGATTTCCTAAGTTAATTATGTCTCAAATATGTTGTGACATCAGTAAGGTGTCTTTCGTTATGCCCGAAACTGATTTAAACACAAACTATGCCCCGTAGGGGTAGTTTGGTCATTTTAAAGTTTGTAAAAGAGTTTAAATGTCTAACTGAGTTACAGGTCTGATGTAAACAGCAAACATACTCAATTTGATGAGTTTTAACACTAGGCTAAAGCATGTATGTGAAACTTATCATTTTTAACCAAACTAGGCCCCGTAGGGGTATTTTGGTAATTTCACATAAGCCGACAAGCTCAAATCTGAAGTCTGACTTTATCAACTTTTGCTTACTGTTAAAATATGATAATTTTCTTCTTATATCAGTAGGTATCAACCCGGGTATGTCCAATATGATTTTAAAACATACTATGCGCTAATAACGCTAAATAAGGCGATTAAAGGCCATTACCGGGTTCGATACTTAAGTCTGATATTTTTATATTTCCAGAAGGCTTAAAATAATTCATTTATCATAACTAATCAGTGGCAAAAGGTTTGGAGTCGTTTAGATGTGTAAAACTCATTTTATGGCCCGTAAGGGCAAAACCGACAATTACCGAATTAAGCCTACGACTATGAGTTATGCTCAGCCTAAAATTAATTAAAAATCTTTAAAATTCCCAAAATAATATTTTACACCAGTAGGTAATTCGTTTGATACCAAAAAGTATGTTTAATTAGGCTATACGCTAATTACGCCATTTTATTAACATAAAGCACCGTAATTACGCTAATGAGCATAACTCTTAATCTACAAGTCAAACTGATGTCAAATTTTGCATACAAGTTTATATATCAATATTCAAGGTTTCTACACTTTTACATTTTCATAAATCATGTTTTAAGGTAATAAGGGCATAACGGTCAACATATGAACAATTAACGGAAACTTGCATATTAATTGGATAACTAATGAACCGAGGTGCACAATCACAGAGGGTTGTCCTAACATGTAACCTAGTCCAATTTAAGCTCTGTGGCATTTCTAAAATATGCTCAAACGGGTCAGAACTGAAAGTCAAAGTGAAAGTCAAACTATGTGACTTTCGGTTCCGAACCGGGTCTAAACAGGAAATAGTCGGGTTGAACAGGTTTGGACATGTTCTTACACTAATTACTAAGTTATAACACTAATCAAACAGGTTATACATGGTCTAGATAGCTAATTATGCATAAATGACCTTTTAAGAATTCTGTTGACTTTTTAAGTATATGTTTGACCCGACTTTTGAACTAGTTAAAGTGGTGATCAGGGGGAACCCCTTTGGGGTTTTATTACCCACATAAATACCAACTTATAACTACTTTTAATTCGAGATTTGACTGAGCCATTATTGACTAATCTCGAAGTCAAACCGTAATTACGACGGTTTGACTTTTAGCTAATTAACTAAGCTAAACTCAAACAAGAAAGGATTAGAACACTTACAAGGGTCCTATGCACGACTTATGATCAGTTGGGAGAGTTCCTTAGCTCCAGAAAGGCTCCAAATGATCAGATGAAGGTGTGAGAATGTTTGTGACTTTGAAGGGCTATTTATAATGGTTTCAATCACCACAAATCATTGACAAATAAGTCTATGAGTGCCCACAAACAATCAACAGGTGTCCTAGGGGCTTAGGAGGTGTTTTAGGGGCCATGAGAAGTGGAAAAACGAGTAGAGGTCGCGAAATTACGCAATGGCAGACCACCAGCGTTTTTTTTCGGAGCTGGGCACACCCTCGCGTAGCGCGAGGGTCCCGTCGCGCAGCGCGACCCCCTAGCAGATCAGATTTTTGATTTTGTTTGCGATTCAGCCCTTGTCTCTTCAAAACTCGAATAGTTACTGATTTATTGCACTTTAAACCTCCACAATTGATCTACTAAGGCCTTAAATCATATACCCACTTTGCCAAGTCCCCGGGTAACTTTATTTTCACCCGAAAAGTCCTAACTTTCGACGTTTACGCTTTAACGCTTCGCACACGAATTTGATCATAACTTTCTCATACATTAACGAAACCTTATGAAATTTTTATGGTGCATTCTCGTGAGTATAATTAATATTTACAAAGCTTCGGGTTCGTCAAAAGGTCACTCAGAGGTATAAATTAAACATGTTGACACATTTGGTCCCTGTAGTTTGAAATCACACACATTTAGCTTCGTATGATCCATGATTTATTCGTTTGAAGGTATGAGCATCGTGTAGGGGTAATATATAATATAATTATTCACAGTTGACACTTAGAATACGCATATTCACATACTTTCCACGTTTGTCAACTTTAGTCCTTCTATAATATTTATTTCACACGTTTAAACATTATGACACGTGTCGACACATTATAGGACGTGAATTTTCGAGGTGTTACATCCTCACCCCCTTAAAATAAATCTCGACCTGAGATTGACTGAAATAAGTAAGGGTACTTTTCTTTCATCGTGGATTCAACCTCCCACGTGTATTCGGGACCCCTACGGGCATCCCATTTGACCTTTACAAAAGGTATATGCTTTCTTCGAAGCTTCCTTACCTGTCGATCTTCAATCGACAAAGGTTTTTCCACAAACGTTAAGCTCTTATCTATTTGCACATCTGTATGTGGCATGACATGTGAATCGTCAGCGGAACACTTCTTTAGATTGCAGATGTGGAACACATTGTGAATTCCACTGAGCTCTTCTGGTAAGTTCAACTTGTAGGCAACTGACCCGACACGTTCGATAACCTCGAAAGGTCCTATGTATCTCGGGCTTAGTTTGCCTTTCTTACCAAATCGCATCACCCCTTTCCATGGTGACACTTTAAGTAGGACTTTGTCACCTACTTCGAAGTGAAAATCCTTACGACTTGGATCCGCGTAACCCTTCTGCCTATTCCGGGCAGCTTGGAGATTGTTACGAATCTGGACAATCTTGTCCGTCGTTTCGAACACGATCTCTGGTCCTGATAACTGGACTTCTCCAACTTCCGCCCAACAAACTGGCGATCTACACTTTCTACCGTATAATGCCTCAAAAGGCGCAGCCTTTATGCTGGTATGGTAGCTATTGTTGTAGGAGAATTCGATCAATGGTAGGTTCTTATCCCAGCTACCTCCCAAATCGATCGCACATGCGCGTAGCATGTCTTCCAACGTTTGAATAGTACGCTCACTCTGACCGTCTGTCTGAGGATGGTAAGCCGTACTAAAGTTCAAACGTGTGCCCAAAGATTGCTGGAAGCTCTTCCAAAAATGTGACGTGTACCTAGTATCTCTATCAGAGATAATAGCTACAGGTATGCCGTGTAAGGCTACAATCTTATCAACGTATAACTGGGCTAACATATCGGAGCTATAAGTCTCCTTGATGGGTAAGAAATGAGCTGACTTAGTCAGTCGGTCAACTATAACCCATATCGTATCATTTCCTTTCCTTGTCTTGGGTAACTTGGTAATAAAATCCATAGTTACCATCTCCCACTTCCACGTAGGAAGTTCAGGCTGTTGTAGCAAACCTGACGGTTTCTGATGCTCGGCTTTGACTTGTGCACATGTCAAGCATTTTGCTACATGGGCGGCTACAGACTTTTTCAAGCCTATCCACCAATAATTTGCCTTTAAATCCTGATACATCTTATCAGCTCCAGGATGAACGGAGTAGTTGGAACTATGGGCTTCTTGGAGGATGACATCATGAAGTCCTCCAAAAATTGGAACCCATATTCGTCCGTTTAACCGTAAAATTCCGTCCTTGCTAAGAGTTAACTGCTCCTCAGTTACTCCTAACTTTTCATTAGGATAGTTAGCTTCCAACACAGCTTCCTTCTGTGCAGCTAACACCCTTTCTATCAAACTGTTCTTTATCTCCATACGCTTGGCGTTAATTCGAATAGGTTTAACCCTTTCCTTTCTGCTCAAGGCATCAGCGACTACATTCGCTTTGCCGGGATGGTATTTGATTTCACAATCATAATCATTTAAAGTTTCCATCCAACGGCGTTGCCTCATGTTTAATTCTTTCTGGTTAAACAGATGCTGGAGGCTCTTGTGATCAGAAAAGATCACAAACTTGATTCCATAAAGATAATGCCTCCACAGTTTTAGTGCGAACACAACGGCACCCAATTCCAAGTCATGGGTGGTGTAATTCTTTTCGTGCACCTTTAATTGTCGTGATGCATAGGCAATCACCTTGCCTTTCTGCATAAGCACACACCCCATGCCAGTGTGTGATGCATCACAATAAACTACAAATTCTTCAGCGCCTTCAGGTAAGGTAAGCACAGGAGCGTTGCTCAACTTTTGTTTCAAAACATCGAAGGACTCTTGCTGCTTAGGACCCCAAACGAACTTTACTTTCTTCTTGGTCAGGGAAGTTAGGGGTGCAGCAATCCTTGAAAAATTTCAATGAAGCGCCTGTAATATCCTGCCAATCCCAGGAAACTACGAATCTCCGTAGGTGTCTTTGGCTCTTGCCAATTCATAACAGCTTCAACTTTAGCGGGATCCACCTGGATACCACGCTCACTGACCACATGTCCAAGGAATTGGACTTCTCGTAGCCAAAATTCACACTTAGAGAATTTGGCATAGAGTTTCTCCTGATGTAGGAGTTTGAGAATACAACGTAGGTGTTTCTCGTGGTCAGCTTGATTCTTAGAATAAATAAGGATGTCATCGATGAAGACGATAACAAATTTATCTAAGTAAGGCTTGCAGACGCGATTCATGAGGTCCATGAACGCGGCTGGTGCATTAGTGAGCCCAAAAGGCATCACTAGGAACTCGTAGTGACCATAACGAGTCCTAAATGCAGTCTTGTGAACGTCTTCATCCTTAACCTTCAACTGATGGTAGCCTGACCTCAGATCAATCTTTGAGAAGTAACTTGCCCCTTGAAGCTGATCGAACAAATCGTCGATCCTGGGCAATGGATATCTATTTTTGATCGTGACTTTATTAAGCTCGCGATAGTCGATGCACAGACGCATCGACCCATCCTTCTTCTTGACAAAAAGGATTGGCGCTCCCCAAGGAGATGAACTAGGTCGAATGAAACCTTTAGCCAGCAATTCATCTAGCTGTGTCCGCAACTCCTTCATTTCCGTGGGTGCCAATCTGTAGGGAGCTCTAGCAACTGGTGCCGCTCCGGGGATGATATCTATCCTGAATTCAACTTGTCTATCTGGTGGTAAACCAGGTAGATCTTCAGGAAACACTTCTGGGTAATCAGAAATGACAGGGATGTCTTCTATCTTCGGTTTGGGCTCATCAATGATCACTTGCGCCATGTAGATGACACACCCCTTCCTCAAACACTTGGAAGCCTTGAGCATAGTCACTTGCTCAGGCAGTCTGTACTGGGTATCTCCCCGAATGGTAAGTGGTTCACCAGACGGAGTCTTTATTACTACCTGTTTCTGGTTACAGACGATTTGGGCCTGGTTATGAGATAACCAGTCCATACCCAGAACTATGTCAAAACCGGCTAGTTTAAACGGAAGTAGAGACAGAGGAAAAGAATGGTTCTTAATGGACATAACACATCCATCTAACACAGTAGAGACGGTTTCTACGGTACCATCTGCTAACTCTACCTCATAGTTCATTTTTAGGGTTTTGACAGGTAAATTCAATAATTCACAAAATTTATGATCTACGAAAGACTTATCTGCGCCTGAATCGAAAAGTACTCTTGCAAAGACATCATTTACAAGGAAACTACCTGTTATGACATTATCGTCCTGCACAGCCTCTTTCGCGTCCATCCTGAAGACTCTGGCATTAGTCTTCTTAGCCTCCTCAGGCTTCTTGTTGTACTTAGGGCAGTTAGTCTTTATGTGGCCCTTTTCATTGCAACGGTAGCACGTTGCATCTTTCATCTTCTTGCAATCCAAGGTTTTGTGTTCCTTGGACTTGCACAAACCACAAGCAAAAGACCTTGACTCGTTATTCGAGTTTGATTCGAGTCTGCACTTTCCAAAGTGCTGTTTCTTGCAAGTTTTGCATGTGGGTTTCTCTCCAGAACGATGCGCATCTTTCTTTGATTCCGATCCCTTCTTGTGATCACCGTTCCCACGGTGTTTCTTATTCGACCTACGCGAACCATCATCTTCATGCTTCCTCTTCTCGGCCGCCTTATTCCTCTGCGATCTCTGCCGGACCGCATCCAGAGTGAGGGATAAGGAAAGGTCAGTTACAGACCTGAAGGTAACTGGCCGAGAAGCCTTTACACTGGACTTGATCTCGGGTTCCAAACCACCAATAAAGCGAGCGATTCTCTTTGGCTCCGGGGTTACCAGGTAGGGAACCAGCCGAGACAGTGTATTGAAGCTTGTCAGATAAGCTTGACAATCAAGGTTCTTCATCACCAGGGATAGAAAGTCGGATTCTATCTTCTCCACCTCGTGTTGAGGGCAGAAATTTTCTTTGATCAGGGCAATGAATTGATCCCACGACATGCTATACAACGGGATCTTTCCGGAGGCCTCCATTAGAGATCTCCACCATGCCAATGCTTCACCCTTGAAGGACTGTGACACAAACTTAACTATATCCCTTTCAGCGCACCCGCTGATATCTACCACCGTGTCCATCTCGTCGAGCCATGTCATGCAATCGACAGCTCCTTTCTCCCCCGTAAAATCCCTGGGTTTACAAGACACAAAGTACTTATATGTGCAACCCTTGTTACGGGGTCCTTGATGCAGTACTATATGCTGAGATGGGTCACTTTGATTGTTGGTGGACTGACGGTCATCACCGTCTTTCTTGGGTCCATTCTTCTTGGGAGGAGGTTTGTTATGAGCCTCAGAATGTGTTCTGGGCTTTGAATGTGATGCAGAGTGGGTCCTACTCCGAGTACCACTGTATTCCTCGTACTGTCTATCCAAAGCCTGAGTAACAGCGCCGTCTATGATTGCTCTTAACTCGGCACCTGTTAACGTAATCTGGGCGTTCTCATTTGGCTCCACTGGATGGCTATTGACTTCATTTGAGTTAGCCATTTGTATTGATATGTTGCAGAAAACAAGGTCAATATTTTTACTTGGGAGTTTATTATGGAATTACCCCTTAGGGTAACTCGTTAACCATGGTAACAGAGACCACATGTGGTTAACTTATTAATCGTATTAATTTAGGATTTTAATTAAAATTTATCCTAAACATAAACAATAACAATATATATTAGCACATAAGGCTTGGTCACATGGACAATTTAAATTATAAGCTATGATTTCAGAGAATCAAGACTTTTAAGGTTTGAACCTAGTCCATTACCCTTATCAGACGGGGAGTCATAGCTACCACTGTCTTTTGGCTCATATAAAAGTGAGCGGGGCCCGTAGGCATCATACTACCAAGTATGGTAAAATATGATCATCTTAATTGATGATGTTGACCCAGGATTTAGAGATCATTAAACTGGGTTTGGAATCTTCTAAAGAATCCTTATATATATATAAAAAAATGGCATGTGATTTTTAACGAATCACTTCTGCCAGGAGTGTTAACATGTTTTAAGATGTTAACAGGGATTTGAATCTTTTAAACAGGTCTTACCATTTTGGCCCGGTCTTATATTTGACACGAGGCTAGGTTTCACACTTTAAGATCCTTAATTAAATAATTACATAGGCAGATTAATTTAGAAGGAATGATTTAAATTTATTTATTCCATTTATAAAGTATATATGCACAATTGGCAATCATGAAATTTATAAAAATAAACATTCCATTTATTAAATCAAAGTATTACACACTTGCCCTAAACGGGTCTTTCAAATTACAAATTTACCCATGCATGGGTTAAATAACACACATGCCCACGCAGGGGCCAAACATCACACATGTCCACGTAGGGACTATATAATATAATAGTCCATGCAGGTACTCACACTAACAATACACCCACGTAGGGGTTCAAACAAACAAGCATGCCCACGCAGGGGCTCAGAGCAACATACCAAATATACCCACGCAGGGGCTCAACAGTAAATACAGGAGGAAATAACTGTGGAAGAATTCAACGATCCTTCTTGTTCTTCCCCTTAATCAATCCCACTAATCCCTGGAAGAATGTTTGCCTCTCCCGGCGGTCTTCGTGAACTACTCGTTCAACTTGATTTATCCTTTGTAGGAGTTCTTCATGTTCGGGTGGTGAGAATCTAGGTGGCTGCGATTGAGTCCGGATGATGGGTCTAGGAGGTATCGCGTATCCCTGGGTCGGGTAACTCACCCCCCATGGATCCCCATAGGGTCCTTGGGTGTTGTAGTTTGCTGCTAACATGTACGGATCAGCCTCCGCGTACCCATAGTTGTGATGCGTTGGGGGTTCAAACGGGTTGTATCCCATGCCACTCGTATATGCCGGGATTGGGTTATCAAATCCCATAGGCGGTGGTTGTAGTACAGCAGGGTTGGAGGGTCCACCCATTTGTGGGTCCTCCTGGTATGGCGGGTAGTGACTAGCACTCGACTGACGTGGGGAGCTAAGATGAAAGTCCCCTGGTCGCACCGATATGCGTGCACCGGTTCTCCTACGCCTTGGCGGTTGAGGAGGTGCCGGTTGAACTGGTGGCGGTGGAGGTGGTGGCGTAACTGCCACGAATCGGTGATCCTCGGATGAATCTTGATGATGTGGCTGTGGCTGCGGCTCCTGCTGCTGCTGAGAATGCTGCTGCTGATGCTGCCCATGTGACGACGAGTGGTGTGATGGTGTATAATACCACTGGTGCTGATTAAAGAGGGCTTGGAAGCTATCTGGACCACCATAGGGTGATCCGTGAAAAGAAGATCCGTCGGAGATTTCGATCGGATGGTTTGGAGTACCACTTGCCGGCATGACGGGGTCCGTATCCTCGTCCATATCATCCGCGTGATCCTCTGAAAAGTGGTCCTCTGGACCCAGTGGGTTGAAACCCACGGGTTCTGGTATGAACCCTACCGGGTTAAACTGTCCCCGAAAGATAGGTGTAGGGTCGCCATATGAATGATGAGATAGGGATCTCTGAAGTGGTATGTATGAAGGCAGAGGGTTGTTAGGCTCGTCTTCTGATTGTGGTCCATACGAGTTGTGGACCGGAGGGGTAGAGCTGTGCGAAACGGATCGCCTTGCTGGTTCGTACTGGTTGCGCCTGTTTCGGTGTGGGTCCTCGCTTTCCGTCGCAGCTGGAGCTCGTGTATTAGACGGCCCTGCTTCATGGTCGTTGGGGGCTGTAACTGGCCCCTTTCCTCGTCCTCGTCCCCGTGTACGGAGAAATCTTGGAGGCATGTTTCCTGTCAACACAATATGAGATAACAACAACCATATATGATAAAATAAAATAAAGGACAGCAATAACAAACAAGTTGGAATTTGTCCTAAGTTATATGTCTAGACTCGAAAGTTTAGAAATGTGCAATTGTGTAACTGAGATTAAACACAAAAGGCTAGTGTTAAATTCACTCAGTGTTGGCTCTGATACCAACCTGTCACACCCCGATTTCCACGTGTCACCGGTGGGCCCGGTGGGGGAGTATCGTGACGTGGTTGGCAACGTAATAGTCAAACAACACAATATAATAATGCACAGCGGAAGCAATTGAAAATATAATACATCCGAATTTATTTATTGTAAACAAAGTCACAATATCCGGTGTTTATCCACAGAACGGATCGAAACAAAATAACATTTAGTTGTTCAACAGACTTCTGGCATCCTAAGCTTGCGAGACTTTTATTGATGCTTAGGAGACAATCCAGCCAATTACGTTTAGTACCTGCATTCAGTCTTTTTGGGAAAATACGTCAGTTTACACTGGTAAATACATTCAACTGACTCATTTTGGAAAATGATTGAAAATTGGTTTGGATGCACGTGGCATAAATCATTTTATTTAACTTGGGAGAATTATTTTAATAATATAATAATCTTGTGAACGAATTACATGTTACTTATGCGTTCAGTAGCCCGGAACGTATCCGGGTTAAAGATCAATAGACACACCACTTTAAGTGAGTTATACACGGGAGTACGCCTACACCCCGTGCTCAGGTCGTGGCCATCTCGTAAGATGATGCCAGGGATATCCGGGACATGGTCATTAACCCCCCCAAAGGCTGTAAAGTAAACACATCTGTTTAAAACGAGCCGATCAAATTATTCAACTACCCACTAAGCGTGGAGATTTGATGCCCGATCAAGCGGTACGCTATGTACCGTAACCCAAGCCCGTATAGGGAAAATAAGTTAAAAGTATTTACCTGATGCAAGTATAATTCACAATAAGTAGAATGCACGTAGCTTTTACTGTCTCTCCTAATCTGGAACGAAGGTTTAATATAACCTATTAGAATTCTAACGGGTCTTTTATTAAGCTTAAGCTTAGACCGGCTAGTTTCAAGATACGGTTCGTACGCACAATTAAGCGAAGACCGGATAGAATGTGATTTAGACCCGACAAGTTTGAAGACTTGTTTAATATGGGTTTATTATTCACATTCTGGATTTTGAGATAAAACCGTTAAGGTTTGACCCGTTTCGGCTAATTTATATAAACTTGTTACATAAACCGAACCGTACGCGTAATAAGCGTGATGGGTAGTCATGAGATCTATATACAGATTTCCTAAGTTAATTATGTCTCAAATATGTTGTGACATCAGTAAGGTGTCTTTCGTTATGCCCGAAACTGATTTAAACACAAACTATGCCCCGTAGGGGTAGTTTGGTCATTTTAAAGTTTGTAAAAGAGTTTAAATGTCTAACTGAGTTACAGGTCTGATGTAAA
Organism: Helianthus tuberosus; assembly: GCA_030545235.1. Taxonomy (NCBI): domain Eukaryota; kingdom Viridiplantae; phylum Streptophyta; class Magnoliopsida; order Asterales; family Asteraceae; genus Helianthus; species Helianthus tuberosus. The sequence continues at coordinate 55,617 of JARYGA010043051.1, forward strand.
CAGCAAACATACTCAATTTGATGAGTTTTAACAGTAGGCTAAAGCATGTATGTGAAACTTATCATTTTTAACCAAACTAGGCCCCGTAGGGGTATTTTGGTAATTTCACATAAGCCGACAAGCTCAAATCTGAAGTCTGAGTTTATCAACTTTTGCTTACTGTTAAAATATGATAATTTGCTTCTTATATCAGTAGGTATCAACCCGGGTATGTCCAATATGATTTTAAAACATACTATGCGCTAATAACGCTAAATAAGGCGATTAAAGGCCATTACCGGGTTCGATACTTAAGTCTGATATTTTTATATTTCCAGAAGGCTTAAAATAATTCATTTATCATAACTAATCAGTGGCAAAAGGTTTGGAGTCGTTTAGATGTGTAAAACTCATTTTATGGCCCGTAAGGGCAAAACCGACAATTACCGAATTAAGCCTACGACTATGAGTTATGCTCAGCCTAAAATTAATTAAAAATCTTTAAAATTCCCAAAATAATATTTTACACCAGTGGGTAATTCGTTTGATACCAAAAAGTATGTTTAATTAGGCTATACGCTAATTACGCCATTTTATTAACATAAAGCACCGTAATTACGCTAATGAGCATAACTCTTAATCTACAAGTCAAACTGATGTCAAATTTTGCATACAAGTTTATATATCAATATTCAAGGTTTCTACACTTTTACATTTTCATAAATCATGTTTTAAGGTAATAAGGGCATAACGGTCAACATATGAACAATTAACGGAAACTTGCATATTAATTGGATAACTAATGAACCGAGGTGCACAATCACAGAGGGTTGTCCTAACATGTAACCTAGTCCAATTTAAGCTCTGTGGCATTTCTAAAATATGCTCAAACGGGTCAGAACTGAAAGTCAAAGTGAAAGTCAAACTATGTGACTTTCGGTTCCGAACCGGGTCTAAACAGGAAATAGTCGGGTTGAACAGGTTTGGACATGTTCTTACACTAATTACTAAGTTATAACACTAATCAAACAGGTTATACATGGTCTAGATAGCTAATTATGCATAAATGACCTTTTAAGAATTCTGTTGACTTTTTAAGTATATGTTTGACCCGACTTTTGAACTAGTTAAAGTGGTGATCAGGGGGAACCCCTTTGGGGTTTTATTACCCACATAAATACCAACTTATAACTACTTTTAATTCGAGATTTGACTGAGCCATTATTGACTAATCTCGAAGTCAAACCGTAATTACGACGGTTTGACTTTTAGCTAATTAACTAAGCTAAACTCAAACAAGAAAGGATTAGAACACTTACAAGGGTCCTATGCACGACTTATGATCAGTTGGGAGAGTTCCTTAGCTCCAGAAAGGCTCCAAATGATCAGATGAAGGTGTGAGAATGTTTGTGACTTTGAAGGGCTATTTATAATGGTTTCAATCACCACAAATCATTGACAAATAAGTCTATGAGTGCCCACAAACAATCAACAGGTGTCCTAGGGGCTTAGGAGGTGTTTTAGGGGCCATGAGAAGTGGAAAAACGAGTAGAGGTCGCGAAATTACGCAATGGCAGACCACCAGCGTTTTTTTTCGGAGCTGGGCACACCCTCGCGTAGCGCGAGGGTCCCGTCGCGCAGCGCGACCCCCTAGCAGATCAGATTTTTGATTTTGTTTGCGATTCAGCCCTTGTCTCTTCAAAACTCGAATAGTTACTGATTTATTGCACTTTAAACCTCCACAATTGATCTACTAAGGCCTTAAATCATATACCCACTTTGCCAAGTCCCCGGGTAACTTTATTTTCACCCGAAAAGTCCTAACTTTCGACGTTTACGCTTTAACACTTCGCACACGAATTTGATCATAACTTTCTCATACATTAACGAAACCTTATGAAATTTTTATGGTGCATTCTCGTGAGTATAATTAATATTTACAAAGCTTCGGGTTCGTCAAAAGGTCACTCAGAGGTATAAATTAAACATGTTGACACATTTGGTCCCTGTAGTTTGAAATCACACACATTTAGCTTCGTATGATCCATGATTTATTCGTTTGAAGGTATGAGCATCGTGTAGGGGTAATATATAATATAATTATTCACAGTTGACACTTAGAATACGCACATTCACATACTTTCCACGTTTCTCAACTTTAGTCCTTCTATAATATTTCTTTCACACGTTTAAACATTATGACACGTGTCGACACATTATAGGACGTGAATTTTCGAGGTGTTACACTTCTACCTTTTGCAGGGGAAGGAGACACTCTACAGCTACAACATATCATAAACCTAGAAGACGAAGATTGTGAACACGAAGATTGTTCGAGTCCACAGTCAATTGACAGCACACACAGGGACTTCTAGAAGAAATGACGACAGATGACAAAAGTCAAAAACATTACGAAAGCAATGACGTTCTATAAGTTCGATTATTTACAGAAAGTGGTCGACAGAGGGCAATAATTTCAAACCTAACTTTAGAATCTAGCTTTGTAATCAATCGTTTATTTTACTTTCTAGACTAGGCTTTTGAATTTTGTATATCGTTTATTTTCTTTAATTAGACTAGGAATATGACTTTGTTGCTTTATTCTTGCCTATATATAGAGGCATTGTAATTTGTTGTAAGACACGAAGAACCATTCCAAGTAATAAGATTTCTACTTCAATGGCACACTAAAAACTCTCTCCACATCTCTTTAGCTCCACCCCCTTAACAACCCAAATTTTCTCCAGTTCTTCATATCATATTCCAACACACATAAAAAAAAAAAACCCTTCTTCTATAACCTTTTACTCCGTTGTGCATACTCTCATCCATCATCATCCGCTGTGCATATCTCCATCAAAGTAAGTCTTATATTTCTTTTTCTTTAAGTTGTATATTTCATTTTTAAGTTGTATTTTAAAAAAAAAATTCACCATCTCCCTTTCTAATATAGTGGTACACACGAAAGTCATGGCAGAGAACCATGGACACAACCAACAATTAATTATCAACAACAATCTAATTCTATAGGAAAAGGAAGAGATTGCCTATAGGACAAATATACAGTGGAAATATGTTATTGTTAGAACAACAAAAGCCACAGTTATGGATAGATGAAGTTTTAACATGGGAGCAAAATGTAGTAAGATTATGGGAAACAAATAAAAAAGACAGCATGGATATGTTTTCATATTTAGAAACTACATTAGGACCAATAGCATTAGGAATATGGCAAAGTAAGAAAACACAAAATCCAAAAGAAATAAATAATCTTAAAGCATTAGGAGATAATCCCTACAATTTTACATCACAAATTAGAACACTTATATTAGGGGTTGATCTAGCAAAAAATAACTCTCTAATACAAGATACAGCTATCAGAAATTTAGAACAATTAAGTATAGCAGATATGAAATACATAAATGAATTCACATTTGAATTTACAAGATTATTATTACAAACAGGAAAAGCAATGGATGATAATCTATGTGATAAATATTTTATAAAACTACCAGGTGATTTAGGAAAATCTATACATGAAGCATGGAAAACAAATTATGGTACACAACAGAATTTAGGAATAGGACCAAGAATAACTTATACATTCGGTATATTAGAAGAAAAATGCAAGGAAGTAGCATTACAAGAACAATTAAAAAGAAATGCTTATGCATTCTGTTAAACAGCAATTTATACACCACAAGCATATGAAGTTTATGATAAAAAGAAAAAGATACGAAAAAAACAACATATAATAGAAATTATAGAAAAAATTATAATACAAATAAATATGTTAAAAAACCACAAACACGAAAATGTAGATGTTATACTTGTGGAGAAACAACACACTTAGCTAATAAATGTCCAAATAAAAGAAAAAATATGGAAAGAGCTAATTTAGTAGAACAATTACAAGACTATGAAATAGAAGCTCTAGGAACAGATGATGAATCTGATAACGAATCAAAATATAGTATTTACAGTGAAGAAGAAAATCCAACAGCAAAAGTAACATATACATATATGAATACAGAAGAAAATTGTGAACATGACAGGAAACAAGATAAGGAAAAATTAAAGCTTATACATCCAAAGTAGGGGAATTCTTCTTCGGATGAAGAAAAAATTCAACAGTCATATCTACAGTCAACAGAAAGAATATACAGTTCTCCTCACACCTCATTACCACGGATAATGATGGGACAGTTTTATAAACAACAGCAACCAAAGGCAGCTGGCAAACGACCTTTGCACACCAATTTTTCACCCAAGCCGGTGATTGAATTGGGAACATATGCCTTACAAATATGTAATGAAGTTGATAAAATGTTTCGTCCTATTATGGGAATGAAACTTACAGATAAACAACAATGTTTATTAGATAACTTATGGCATATTCAAACCATGCCACAAGCTTCAACATTCAAAGTACAGGTTCTAAATGCTTTAAGCATTTACTTTCAGGAACCAAGTTTAAAAACACCTGAAAGACAGTTTAAAACAAAACCCAATTACACTCATTATGTTATATTTAGAGGTACAAAAAATGGTATTTTTAATAAATGGGAAACAGTGGTGAAACACATAAATTGTACAGGGGGGATCATTTTGGAAAGGTTATAAAAGTTTTGCTGAAGCTCTTCAAGTAGCAAGAGACAGTTTTGGTATACAAAATTTTTACATATAACCTGAAGAGGTTAAAAGTTTTTCTGATATAGCCAAAACAGATCCTAAACAGTATATAAAGGCTCAGCAAGAACTT